>PVKS010000281.1:0-10417 GCA_004027875.1 Aplodontia rufa
TCACATAGGCAAGAACCAGGCAAGTGACTGCTTTGTTCATCAAGAGCCAGTGGATACAGCGGGCAGTGCGCTCTGCGTGCTAGTGAACTTGCCCATCCACCTGTGTGCAGTGAGGGACAAGTGAACCAGAGGGGTCCTGAACCAGCACACCATTTGCTCTGGACATTTCATCCACCTCTCCTTGCAGAAATACCCAAGCTTTCCTTACTACCTGATAATCGACGACTTAGGGGCAGGTGAGTGGGTATTGGCGGATTCTGTCAGCCTCAGTTTCCCCATCTCTAATGTTTTTTTTTTTTAAGAGAGAAGGACAGTGTGAGCAAGAGAGAGAGAGAATTAATTTTTGAGTTTTTCACATGGCTTTTGTTGCTCTGACACTTAGTTGTGTACGTGGGTGCTGGGGTTTGAACCCGTGTACTTGTGCATGCCAGGCAAGCGCCGTAACCACCAAGCCACCACTCCAGCCCCATCTCTAATGTTTTAATAGTGATAGTGCAGGGCTGGAGCCGGGGCTCAGCAGTTACGGCACCTGCCTGGCATGCACAAGGATGTGGGTTTGAACCCCAGCACCACATACACAACAAAGAGTCTGAGCAACAAAAGCCACATAAAAAAACTAAACAAAATAGATTCTCTTGCTGCCACTTTCTTTAAAACAAACAAACATACATATAAATTGGGATATAATTCACACACCATGATTCCATATTTTTCAGTATAATACAAATAGTGCAACCATGATCATGATTTTATCCCAGAACATTTTTTTAATCCCCCTCAAAAGAAACCCTGCACCTATTAGTGATCACTCTCCATTTTATTCCCTCTTCCCTTTAGCCCTTGGAGACTACTAATCTATTTTCCTATGACTTCACCTCTTCTGAAGATTTTGTATACATAAATCATATAATATGTACCCTTTGGTGTCTGGCTTCTTTCACTTGGCATATTTTCAGGCTCATTCATACTGTAGCACATGTCAGTACTTTATATCTGAATAATATTTTGCTGTATGGCTGTGCCACATTTTGCTTATCCATTCATCAACTGATCAACATTTGAGATAATTTCACTCTCTCTTATGATTGTTTCCCAAAATGGTGACATCATTTACATTCCCTTCAGCAATATATGAGAGTTCCAGTTTCTCTAAATCCTCACCAACACTGTTGTCCATCATCTGTATAACATTCATCCTAGTGAACATGAAGTAGTGTCTTATGGTTTTGATTTGCATTTCCCTTATAACTAATGATATTGAACATCTGTTCATGTACTTGATTGACATTTATCTCTTGTTTGGAGAAATATCTATTCAGATCCTTTGCCTTTATTTTTTTCTGTACTAGAGATTGAATCAGTGCTTTACCACATACCCAGCCCTTTTTATTTTTTTAAATTTTGAGAAAGGGTCTTGTCAAATTGCCCAGGCTCACCTCAAACTTGCAATCCTCCTGCCTCAGTCTCCTGACTTGCTGTGATTACAGGTACCACCATCTCTGGTCCTTTGCCCATTTTTAAATTGGGTGTTTTTTCATTGTTGAGTTGTAAAAGTTCTTTATAAATTTTGGTCACTAGTTTCTTATCAAACATATGATTTTAAAACATTTTGTTTTAAAATTGGGTGTTTTTTCATTGTTGAGTTATAAAAATTCTTTATAAATTTTGGACACTAGTTTCTTATCAAATATATGATTTTAAAACATTTTGTCCTGTTCTGTAGGTTATCTTTTTACTTTCTTGATGTTGTCAGGTAAAACATAAAAGTTTTATGATTTTTGAGATATAATTCACCTACCATAAAATAGCACTGAAGTTTTTTAATTCTGAGGAGTCCAATTTACAAGATTTTTCTTTTGCTGTTTGTACTTTTGGTGTCAGATAAAAAGCTTTGCCTAATCAAATATCATGAAGACTTCCACTCAGCTACCTTGGTACCCTTGTCAAAAAACAGCAATACAGGGCTGGAGCAGTGGCTCAGTGGTTACGGTGCTTGCCTGGCATGCACGAGGATGCGAGTTCAAACCCCAGCACCATGTATGCAACGAAGTGTCAGAGCAACGAAAGTCACATGAAATATTAAATAAAAATTGATTCTCTCTCTGTCTCTCTCTCTTTATTAAATCAAAACAAAACAAAAAACAGCAGTACATTTAAGAGTTTATTTTTGGACTCAGAAAACAAAATAAAACTACAAATGAGCTGGGTTTGATGGTGCATACCTACAATCCCAGATATTTGGGAGGCTAACACAGGAAGAACATAAATTCAAGACCAGCCTCAGCAACTCAGCAAGACCCTATCTCAAATAAAATAAAAAAGACTGGAGATGTAGCTCAGTGGTAGAGCTGTTACCTAGCATGCAGGAGGCCTTGGGTTTAATTAAAAAAAAAAAAGATATCATACATGTAAATGTGCTTTGCAAAATGCAATTGTCCTACAAATACCCATTCTTTTTAAAACCACCACATCAGTTATAACTATGAATAGAGGCAGCCAACACTGGCTCCCTGCTGCCCACTCTTCTCTCTTCAGTGGTACAGAATCAGCTCCCAAAAAATCAGACCTGGTTCAGTGCAGATGTCTCCCCACACTACATAAGGGTTTAGGACAGGTGTCCTGATTGTCCCAGAGATCCACCACTGACCAAAGCCTTTACCCATCCATCCAGCCAATCCAGGCACTCTGTTAAAGTAAGGGTAGTGGTGAAGTCAGGCTGCTGGGTGACAGTCCGCAGTGCAGTCCACCACTACTCATGTGACTCAATTGATTTCTAAATATCTCCATGCCTCACTTTCCTCATCTATAAAAATGGCCAAGACAATTGTCCTCCTTAGGGTTGCTTTGAGGATCAAGAGAAGTCACATATATCACTTTAAATGGTACTTAGCACACAGCAAGCACTCAGCATACATGACAACTGTAGTTTTCTGTAGCTTTCCTTAAAATGCTAGCAAGATGTAGTCATAAATGCCTAAAGTGTTTCAGCCCTTTGCCCCTACTTGCTGCACCCTGGCTTCAGCATATAAACACTTCCATACCGTAAGGCTTTGCTCATACTCTTCTGCCTGGAATGCTCTTCTAGGGCCCTACTCCATTGTTCCTTACATCTTTTTGTTTTTTTGATATGAGGGATTGAACACAGGGGCATTTAACCACTGAACCACATCCCCAGTCCATTTTTACATTTTTACATTTTTGAAACAGGGCCTTGCTAAGTTACTAATGCTGGCTTTGAACTTGCAATCCTCCTGCCTCACCCTCCTGAGCCACTGGGATAACAGGCATGTGCCGCCATGCCTGCCCCTCACATCTTAACTCACAGCCTTCCCAGACCACATGGTCCAAAAAGATTTCCCTTATAAAGTCATGTATTCATATACATAGAAATATGTATTTACATATTTGCATATAACATACATATTTATATATTTAATATAAGACTTTAAGCTCCAGGAGGAAAACCAGGACAACTTTGCTTTCTACCATATCAACATCTAGCCTGTGCCACACATAAACACTTATCCAACGCCACTTGAATCAATCAGTGACTAAACAGCTACTGGACTGTTGGCCTAAGCACAGCAATAAATAATGCCACAATTACAGCACAGTCGTGAATAATAAAGCTTACACTTTGGTTCAAAAAGCCAACTATAAAAATAAGAGAAAAGATTAATTTTAACAGCAAGCATTAAAAAAAAAAAACTAACCTGTTTGATCCATATGTATTAGCAGTGTGCTACAGTCACCAAAGAGCTTAATTTTGTGATGTCCAGGAAATAACAGGCCAGTATTGCTCAGTTCTAAGTGCCACCTTTGCACTGGGACATGAGTTTGTAATAGTCTGAGAAGAAAGTAACTACGTTGATGAGTATTTCAAGCAAATCTAAGGCTGACTTGTTTCAGGTGATATCTTTTGGCTTTCATGAATTTTGGAATAACTACATTTATCTAGAATAAATGGGCAGGGGCTGAAGTGCAGCCCAGTGGTAATGCACTTGCCTGGCATGCACGAGGCTCTGGGTTTGGTCTCTAGCACTGCAATAAATGAATGAATAAAATTTAAAAATAAGATAAAATAAAAGGACTAGAACAAAAGCTAAGCAATCATTTGGAAGGGATACTACAGAAGTGGACATATGGTAAATAACTAGAAATTTGGGATCTTTTTCATTTTTGGTGCTGGGGATATTGCACATGCTAAGCACACACTCTGCTAATAAACTAGATCCCAACCCAAGCTTAGGAGTTTTGGCTTTTAATGCCTATTCTAACACTTATTTGCTACATATTCCTGGGTGACTTCTCTTAGCATTTATCCACATTATGTGAATAAAGCATTAAGCATAGTGCCTAGCATAGGGAAGTACTTAATAAATGCCCAGTATTATTACTATTAAGTGGGATACAAGCACAAGATGAAAGAATGGGGAATATAACCTCTAAGAGCGCTTCTAATTGCTAGAATTCCAGAAGGTAGCCACTGTTCTAACAAGACTATCAAGAATTATAAGAGGACAGTCTATACTTCTAATCAGCAGGGAGACCATATAGTCAATCTGAATAAGAGAAAAGAAAAGAGGGGCTAGAGCAGTGGCTCAGCAGTTTCAACACTTGCCTGGCATGTGCAAGGATGTGGGTTCAAACCCCAGCACCACAACACAGTGAAGTGTAGGAGCAACGGAAGTCACATGAAAAACTAAAATAAAATTGATTCTGTCTCTCTCTTTAAGGAAAAAGAGAGAGAGAAGGAACACTCTCCATGACCTAGGTATGGACTTGACAGTCAATCTCTTCAGGGAAACCAAGGACATAGGTAACTAGCTCATCCTTCAGAAGTTATATAGCTTCTTTTACTTGTGGTATACCTGATTCTTGCTAGTGAACTAACTTCTAGATACTTCTTTTAAAAATAGTTTTAGACAGGTGTGGTGATGCAGTGGCTTAGGAGACTGAGGCGGGAGGATCACAAGTTCAAAGCCAGCCTCAGCAATTTCGCAAACTCTAAGCAATTTAGCAAGACTCTGTTCAAAACAAAAAATAAAATGTGCCAGGGATGTGGCTCAGTGGTTAAGTAACCTGAGTTCAATCCCTGGTATCAAGAAGAAAAAAAAATATTTTCAAGCTGCTGGGCTCAGTGGTACATGCCTGTAATCCCAGAGGCTTGGGAGGCTGAAGCAGGAGGATCCCGGTTCAAGACCAGCCTCAGCAATTTAGCAAGGCCCTAAGCAACTTAGCGGGACCCTGTCTCAAAATAAAAAATAAAAAGGGCTGGGTTGTGGCTCAGTGGTAAAGCGCCTCTGGGTTCAATCCCAAGTAACCCCCCCCCCCAAAAAACCCAATAGTTTCAAGAACCTACTGTAATCTAGGCACATAATTCTAAAAGCCAGCAAACTTCTGGCTACCATCTTGCTTTGTAATAATAATCAAATCACAGGGGCTGGAGCACTGGCTCAGCAGTTATGTTGCTTGCCTGGCATGAGGGAAGATGCAAGTTTGAACCCCAGCACCACGTACACAGTGAAGTGAGGGAGCAACGAAAGCCACATGAAAAACTAAATAAAATTGATTCTCTCTCACTGTCCCTCTTGAGGAAAAAAAATCAAATCACAAATACACTAAATAAAATTGATTCTTACTGTCCCTCTTGAGGAAAAAAAAATCAAATCACAAATACACTAAATAAAATTGATTCTGTTTCATTCTCTCCCTCTCGCTTAAAAAAAAAAGAATAAAAGCAGCCAGATGTAATGGGGCACGCCTGCAAACCCGGCGACTTGAGAGGCTGACGTTGCAGGATTGCAAGTTCCAGGACAGCATGGGCAATCCAGCAAGACCTGATCTCAAAAAACAAAACAAAACAAAAGAAAGTAAAATAGACACATTTTCAATTAACTACTGAGACCCTCTCACCAAAAGAAATCCTACTTCAGGCAGAAGGGAAATAAATCCAAATATGCAAGAAGGAATGGTAAACAAAAAAAAAATCTGTGAATCTGTCATGGTATCTAAACAAACACTGAGTATATAATAGAATTAAAGTGCATAATTTGTGATGTTGGACTAGTTAGAACTGAACAAAATGTCATACCAATCATGGAGGCATAAATGCAGATAAAATGTCCTAAGGTCCTTGTATCATTCAGAAAAAAAGGATAAAAATACAATTTGAGATGTGTGTATTTTGAAATATTAAAAAGTAACCATTAGGGGCTGGCGCGGTGGCTCGGCAGTTGTGGTGCTTGCAAGACTTGCGCAAGTGCATAGGTTCAAACCCCAGCACCCATGTATGCAGCTAAGTATAGGAGCAATGACAGCCATGTGAAAAACTCATTAAAAATTGATATTCTCTCTCTCTCTCACACTGTTCTTCTCTCTTAAAAAAAAAAAAAGTAACCATTATAGAATTTTTTAAATATGGTATATATCACCCAAAGTTGTAGAAAGAAAGATTCTTTCTGGTTCCTAAGCATGATGATTGGGTATTCATACTGCTGTGTGAGATGTGCCTCCCTCTAAAACTTGTTACAACATTGGCACACTACCCTCTTGATGTTAGGAAAGAAAGAAAAACAGGGGAGAAAAGAATACATTTAAGCTGGGTGTGGTGGTGTATGCCAGTAATCCCAGCAGCTCGGGAGGCTGAGGCAAAAGGGTTGCAAATTTAAAACCAGTCTCAGCAATTTAGCAAGGACCTAAGCAACTTAGCAATATTCTGTCTCAAAATAAAAAAATAAAAAGGTCTGAGGATGTGATCAGTAGTTAAGGACCCCATGCTCCATTAATATTCTAGGACCAGTTAATAATCCTCAATCCCAGGGTCCACTCTTAATCCTCTATACACACCAAACAACAATAATAGCTAACAAAAACACAGATCTTATTCTATGCCAGGACCTATTCTCCGTGCTTTTCGCATATTAACTCATATAATATCTAGAAGCAATTATACCTTGCTGTCCAAATTTCACTCTTCTAAGCAGCATCATCTGGACCAAGAGACAGCAGGTGCCATGCACTCACAGAAGGGAAGCCATGTCTGCCTCATTCAACACCTACCCATTTCTCCTGAAGCTGCTTCACCTCCTCCTCATGGGCCACCTTCTGCTGCTCCAGGGCAGCCTGCCTGTCCTGCTCAGCCTGAGCCAGCTTTCTGGCTGCTCTCTCCCGCTCCTGCTCTGCCTTGCTCCGTTCTGTGTTCAGTTCCAGCTTCAGGCACTTCACTTCACCTAGGATGCCAGAAACAGAGGATTAGCTCTCTCTCTGAGTCTCTTCCCCTGCTCATCTAATAATATTCTCCTGCTCCCCAAAACCTCATGAGCAACGCTCACTTCAGAGGCCTGGGCCTGACTGGAGAACTCTAGTCTCCCACTGCATTCCTGATTTCACCATCCCCATGGAACAGAGTATGCCCCATCCCAGTTGGGTTCTCACCCTGGATTACTTCCTTGGCTTGAGTGACAGTTTGAATCTGGACCTCTAGTTGTCCCTTGGTGACCTCTATCACAGAATTTTGTTGTTGGGCCTCAAAAAGATTGCTCTCCAGCTGTTCCTTGGCTGCGCTGTGAAGTTGAGGAATCAGGAAGAGATCTTACCATCAATTCCTTTACCCGTCCTTAAAAGGAGTTGGGTTCTAAGCACTGGCTACCTGGAGAAGTTAGGGGGGGCAATTATACATTCATAACTCATTTAGAACTCATATACTTAAGGCACAGAAGTTAGCTTGGCTACCCTTTGCCTTACAAAGTTTTCTCAGCCTGGCTGAACTGGTTCCAAGCCTCACCTAAGTCCCAGAAGCTGTTCAGCAAGATCCTGGCGGTCCCGCTCCACAGCCTGCAGCCGCACCTCTAGAGCAGCCCTCTCTCGTACTAGGGCCTCCTTCTCCTGGACTGCCCTGGCAAACACTTCCTCCTGTCGCTTTGCCTCCTGATGCAGTTGCTCAAGCTGAACTGTGGCTGCCTCCTGCTGGTGATGTGCCTGAGGGGAAGAAATTGGTGAGAATCAGAGTAGAGGCAGAATCTCCTGAGCTGCTAACCCCAGGTTAGGGCCATTGGCTTTTCAGAGATTTTAGGCCCAGCCCATTGCTCACTTAATAACTATTTCCCTGATCAACCCAGAAAGCCCCAGCCCAGGAAGGGTGCTCTTCTGTGAGCTAGGCCCTGTGGTAGGGCAGAAGTGCCTCTAAGAACTTTTAGTTTGAGAAATAAGACATACATAATATCAGGAAGAAAGTGACTAGTATCCCAAGGAAGGGACTCTGAGAAGGGAGATCATGTATAATTATTAGGGCAATGAGAGATTCTTTAGGGGAAAAGATGACCTTTGGGCCAGGTCATTCAGAAAATAAATTTACTGAGCCTTGCTCTGTCTGAAAAACAAAGGCCAGATGAAAAACTAAATGAAGTTGCTTTTCTCTCTCTCCCCCTCTTTCTTTAAGAGAGGGATAGAAAGAGTCAATTTTATTTTTTCATCTGTTTTTGTTCTGACAGTTGTGTATGTGGTACTGGTCCTCTATCACATGCTCTATCACTGGGCCACCTCTCCAGCATTTCAATCAGCAGATTCTTGTAGGAACTATTTCAAAAATGGGACGACAGACCACAAACAAGTAATACTGATCATTTCCAGGAAGTAAGATTTTCCCCCTGAGTCATTTCCATCATGTTTTAATTTTTTACAATGAGTATTACCTTAATTAAAGATGTCCATTGTATAATTGTCTTCTCACCTCACTTAATTTCTCTTTAATTTCTTCCTTTTCTTCTTGCACACTCCTGAGCTCTGCCTGGAGCTCAGCCCCAGTCTCCTCGGCTTTCTGCAGCTGAGACTCCAGGTGAGTTTTCTTTTCCCACAGGGCTTCCTTGCTCCTCTCTGCCTCTGTGAGGTCCACCTGCAAAGCACTTCTTGCCTGCTCTGCCACCTCAACTCTGCTGCACACAGACTGGTTGTCCTGCTCCAACTATTGGCCAAAAAGGGAAGGGGGTACAGGGCATCAAACACAGGGGTTAGTTTCCCCAAACCGTCTCAAGTGCTGAAGACCAAAATCCAAACGGGATATGAATCCATCCTCCACAGACGAACGTAGGAGTTCTTATAAGAGAGGGGGGAAATCCATTCATTAGATCTAGTGCCTGTATTCTAAAGGTACAGGATGGGATAGGACGGAGATAAAAAAGACAAAATCTTGCTCTCAAAGAGGACAAGGGTAGTAAATAGGTTCCCTTGCTATAATTATAGGTTAAATTTATAACCTGCAAAGCTTTAGGCTCTAGGATGGATTATTTTCTGGTAATTGCTAATATCTCACTTAACAGGATTAAAAACCTGGTCTTGATTCTAGAAGACATGGGTCCCTTCCTGGTCCTAATGATTTTCCCTAAAGCTGAAAGGTAGTTTATTAGGAACCACTGTTTTTTATAAGGCAAGGCTAAAAACAGTCCTGACCTAATGCAAAAGCACGAGGTCAGGAATGCCCCACTGATGGGTCACATGGACAGCACGTGTTGACTTGCCTAGGAAAGCAGTGGCCCTAACCCATATGCAAAAGATAAAGAGGGTGTTAGCCTGATGCCTGGTATGCTTGCAGCCGACTCTGGTTAGAGCCAATGACTGATTAGGATGACTGTCTTTGTGAATAAAAGCCATGTGGTTTAAGAGCCCAGGGCCTCTGTCCTGCACAATGAAGGGCCCCATGGTTCCCCCACATTTCCTAAGATTGTCTCTTTCTTCTCCATACCGTAAAGCTCCCCTTTCAGGGTGTTGGATGTAGCAGTGATTCTGCTGGAAGTGTGGGACAGGAGTATTTCTAATGCTTAAATCTAATCCTTTGCTATCCTGTATGTTGTAAATGTTCATTTTGTTCATTTCAGAACTATGTTTGAATCCAGGCACAGTGGTGCAAGCCTGTAATTCCAGTTACTAGGGAGGGTGAGGCAGGAGCATCACAAGTTTGAGGTCAGCCTCAGTTACTTGGGAAGACACTGTCTTAAAAAAAAAAAAAAGGGCTGGGGGTATAGCACTATGGTACAGCACCCCAGGTTCAAGCCCCAGTACCAGAAAAAAGCAAAGCAAAACAAAAGGAAAAAAAAAAAACTTGATTTGTGAGCTAATCCCTTAAGAACTTTGCCTTAATATAGGCATCAGGTTTGTCTGTCATTGGCTTATTCTCAGTCAGGTTCCAGCCCTACCTGGGGATCAGACAAATCTTTGCTCACCTGGAGAAGCTGCTGGTTCAGTGCAACTTTATCTAAGGCCAAAGCCTCATTTAAGGCACTGAGCTTGACAGTTGCAGCCCGGAGATCAGCAACCTCTGCCTTCAGGCTGTTCTCAGAACTTGAAAGTTCTGCAATGGATTGCTCTGCCTAAAAATCAAAGAGGGTCAAAGAGTTTCCCATTTCTAGTTCTGAAACAAACA
>PVKS010000281.1:10517-116607 GCA_004027875.1 Aplodontia rufa
AGAGGGGAAAGACATATGCAGAGTATTAGAGTCATGAAGGAACATGCTATAACTGAGAATGCAATTAATGCTGCATGGAAGCGGCAAAGGACACCAGGGGTTAGGATGGAGTTTGGAGTGGATGTGGAGGCCAGAAACAGGGTTTGAGGCAGCTGGAAAAGGGCTTTAAATGAGGCGCAAGAGCTGGGAAGCCACTAAACGGTTTTAAGAGACTGATGTAACCAGATTTATGGCTTAGAAAACTAATCTTATTTCAATACAAATGGCATGTTTGGAGGGAGAGAACCCAGAAGCAGGCAAATAATGAAAGAAAGAAACCCAAAGGTCATGACTTGAAGGGCTGAGAACGAGGCAGTCTGCATGCCCTTTCTCTAGGCACACAACTTTCTAAGCCACCCACCCAGCAAGCGAAGAGGAACCTACGCACCCGGGCCAGTGCTGCAGTCACTTCTGCTTGCTCTTGCCTCAGTAACTCCCCTGCCAGGCGACTTGACTCCAAGGCTTCCCGAAGAGTGATCAGCTCACTGAGGGATTCTGACTGCTTGGCTTCTAGGCCCACCAGTGTCTCCTGACTAAGAGAGGAAAAAGAGCAAGTCTTTGGAAGTGGCCACCCAAAAAGTAACAGGAATATAATTACCTTTCCTATGCAAGAGAATGAGGAAGGTCTCCAAAGACTGATAAGGAATGATCTCTAAGAAAAAAGTTAGTGCAGAGGCTGGAGCGGTGGCTCAGCGGTTTCAGTGCTTGCTTGGCAAGCACGAGGACCCGGGTTCAAACCCCAGCACCACATACACAACTGAGTGTTGGAGCAACTAAGGCCATGTGAAAAACTAAATAAAGTTGTTTCTCTCTTTCTCTGTCTATCACTCTCTCTTTAAAAAAAAAAAAGTGCAGAATGCTATACATAGCATACTACCTTTTATTTTAAAAAATGAGGGAAAGAAGAATCTATGCTGATGTTCGCATGAAGTAACACTAGAAAGAAACAGGAAATTAAATGGTTACTTTGAGGAGGAAGGGAAATAGGATGAAGAAAGCAAAGAGGAAAGTAAGACTTTTCTGTCTATATTTTTGAATACTTTTGACTTCTGAATCATATCATCAAGTTAGGTAACATAAATTTTAAAAATATAATTATCTGCAGATTGTCCACTTTCTCTTTAGTACAGTAAAGATCCTTCCTAGGACAAGCAGGAACTTTATGGCAGTCCTCTAAGCTTTCATTATTTATACCTACTAGGTGCAAAGGACTAAGGCACAGGAGAGAAGATGAGAGGAACATACCAAGGGTGAAGAAGAGACACCCCCGCTAGCTATTATTCAAGACTTACCATATGCCAGGCTCTATGCTAGCATTTTCCAAAACATTGCTGTAATCTTTCCATCAATGCTTCAAGGTAAATAGTATCATCCCCATTTTACAAATCATTTGTTCAAGTGGCAGAGCAAGAATCTAAGCTGAGCTTTTCTTTTTTTTTTTTAAAGAGAGGACAGAGAGAGAGAGAGAGAGAGACTGAGAAAATCAATTTTTATTGAGTTTTTCACATGGCCTTCGTTGCTCTGACACTTAGTTGTGTACGTGGGTGCTGGGGTTTGAATTTGTGTGCTTGCACATGCCAGGCAAGTGCTGTAACCACCGAGCCACCACTCCAGCCCCATAAGCCAAGCTTTTGTTCAGCTCTAAAGTCCTTGTTCTTTGTTCAGCATCATATAGGGGAATTTACAGATTAGCTAGGAATGTTGACTCTCAGAAAGTTCCCTTCTTGACCAGTTTATTTCCCACTACTTCCCTATCTCATCCTTTAGCATCCACGCCTTCTCTGAACATACCCTGTACATTCTTGCCTCCTTTTCTTTGCTATTCTGTTCCTTTAGCCCTTCTCCCACTCACAATCAAAATAGCTCAAGGTCCCACTAGGGTATGACACTTGCCCAGCATGTGTGAGTATATGGGTTCAAACCCCAGCATCACATACACAACAAAGTGTCTGAGCAACAAAAGCCACATAAAAAACTAAATAAAATTGATTCTCTCTCTGTCTATTTCTCTCATTGTCCCTCTATTTTTTTTTTTTAAGTCCACTCCCTCCTCCATGATGCTTGTCCTGGTCCTCAATAATTAACTGTTATTCCTATGCTACCAAAGGAACAGGCTGGAAGTTCTATTTAGCTCCTGTCACAGATGTTACTTCTGTCTTCTCCATTACTGCAAGTTCCTTGAGATCAGGGTCTGTGTCTTATTTATTTGTAATCCCCACCGTGCCTCATCCCTATGGGTGCTCAGCAAAGTCTGGCTGAACTTTCTGTTTGTCTTTCTGCAAAGGAAGGAGCAGTAAGCTAATCTTACCCACTCTGTGCCAGGCTTCTAGCTACTCCACTTTCTAAGAGAAGGGTGTAGGTGGGGGAAGGTGTGGAACTAAAGGAAGGCCAGAGAGGAGACTGGTCACACTTACAGACGCTCCCTCTCCCGAACAGCCAGGTGCAACTCTTCCTGCTGCTCCTCCTTCTCCCCCTGTGCAGAGTCGCCCTGCAGCTGCAGCTCCATGTTTGCCCTTCGTAGTCGCCATGCCTCCTGCTCCAGCACCTCCAGTTGCTGCTGCAGCTCTTCCCTGGCCTTCTGCAAGAGCTCTCTCTCCCTAGAAGGAAGAGACCTGAAATGTGCAGACCTCGGGACTAAAGTCCTTGCTGGAAGCAGACATCACAGGGTCAAAGGAAAGAGGTGCTTATTTCCTTTCAACATTCCATCTTTCCTTTTTAGCAGGAAACTGTTTTTTATTGTTTCAAAAATTAAAAACCCAAAAAGCTTGTTCTGCAGGAACAAACAGAACACAAAGCAAAGCAGCCCTGGATCTCAGGGACATCAGGAGGAACCAACCAAGACAATGGGGATGGGTAACTGCGTATGGATGAGGACAGAGACAGACATGGGGCAGGGAGGGGGAGACGAACAGCCCGCCTGCTCACTTGCTGAGAGAGTCCACCTCTCCCTGGAGGCCCAGAGTCTGCCCTGCCAGAGCGTCCCGCTCCCCAGAGAGCTTCTGCAGCCGCTGTCTCAGGGCCTTGCCCTCTTCCTCCCACTGATCATGCTGCTGCTGCAAGAAGCTCATTGCTTCCTGGCAGCCTGAAAGCTGCTGCCTTAGGTCCTGTGGAGGGACAGCAGTAGGAACGAGATGATAAGCATGAGGGAAAGGGCAAAGGTGGGATTGCAGAAGCCTGAAAGCAGGTTTGGACAAGGGTTTGGGGGCTGGTACAGCAAACGCAAGCTGATAATAAAGATGTTAGTGGTCAAAAAGTCAGAGGATCAGGGGTTACTGGCTTCTGGAGCTCTAGAATGTTAGAGTTCATCATCTTCAAATGCACAGTGGCTTGATTGAGGGAACACGTACCCACCCCCTCCCAGAGATTTTTGCAGTGTGCAGCGGAGTGCAAAGCGAGGCGTGTCACAGGTGTGGAGAATGAGCCTGCTGCCCACAGTGCAATGGCACACATGGAGAGATTCTAACACCTCAGGACTGGTCAACTGAAAGGGACAGGCTAGGGAGGTACCTGGGACACCTATCTATTCAGGCAGCCACCGCTGTGGCTGAGGAACGCTGGTGGTCCTCACCTGCACAGCCTGGCGTTTCCGAGTCAGCACTGAACGCACCAGAGTAAGAGCCTTGTCTGGGTCCTGGGAATCAAACTGGGAGGAGAAGCCACTAGAGTCCAATTTCAAGGAGCTCTCATGACCACAGCCTTGGCCCATGTTGTCCCCTTCTTCCACCAAAGCCTGAAACCCAACACAGCATGGTCACCACCCTACTGACCAAGGCCTAGAGTCCATGCAGGGAGGGGCTCAGCTCACACTACATCCTGAAGGAACCTGAGGTTTCCTTCTCAGGTTCTTTCCCTGGGGGTTGGGGGCTAGTTATCTGAGAGAAAAAAAGGCTCGCTTCTTCAACTCTCCACCCAAGTCTAAGATCAGCAAGAAGGCAAGAACACTCTCTGCGACAGTAATAAATAAAGAAACAAAGGAAGAGGCCACTGAGGGAGAGAAGACCAGAATCTGAAACTGCAGCAGGCAACAGCAAAGAGGGTCTGTACCACCAAACAGTGCTAGGACATGAATGCTTACCTATCCCTTAGGATTCCTGTCTTCAAATACACTCAGAGAATTCACCCAAAGCCCAAGCCTCAGAGAATGAAAATCTAGGCATATTAGAAGACAGAGGCCTAGGGAGAGGAGTGAAGCAGTACCTAGCTACCATAGCAGCAGGCTTACCAGTACCTGTGTTATCTCCTTGATCACCTGCTGTAAATACAACTTCTCCTCTTGGGCATTCCTACTAAGAGATGCCTCATGTTCCATTAACTCTGTCTGATTTGACTCCTGCACAGAGAATAGAATAGAGCCTAAGAGCCAACTCTCAACAAAGAATTCACGATTCCAGACTCCAAATCAATCTGTCTATTCTGGCAATGCCACTTTTCCAAGGAGTTTGAAGATAATGTGATGTGGTCATAAAAAGTTCAAATTAAGTGACTAAAAGCTCCAAGTTAGCCTGCCTAGACGAGGGCTCTTACTCTATCACTTATTAGCTTGGTAACCTTAGGCAATTCCTTCTTTGAGCTTTTCTCTTGAAAATAGGATAATTAACAACAATTACTGCACAAGTCTGTTTGTTTAGAGGCTTAAATTAAAAGCTGCATGTAGATTCCTCAACATAGTGCCTGACACAAAGAAAATGTCACTCAACAAACGTCAACTATTATTGGATGGGGGATGGCTGCTGTCTCCAAAACAATAAATCAATGCCTGAGATCTAAGGCTTAATAATCCAGAGAAACCTCTAGCCCAAAAGCTAGTAATAATCTGAAAGACTCAAGATTTTGTTTTTGTACTGTGCTTATGTTAGTGAAGGCCTGAAGACACAGAACTGCAGCTATGTTCTGTTTGACCAAAATCTGAATCAACATTTATAAAGGGAAAGATTTTGCAAAAAATCTGAATTTCTGGCTTCTCTCAAAAAGTTAATGGCACATGCCTGTAATCCCAGCAACATGGGAGGCTTAAGCAGGAGGATTGCAAGTTCAAAGCCAGCCTCAGCAACTTAGTAAGGCCCTAAGCAACTTAGGGAGACCCTGTCTCAAAAAAAAAAAAACTAAAAAGGGCTGAGAATGTGGCTCAGAGGTTGGGCACCTCTGGGATTAATCCTAAGTACCAAAAAAAAAAAAGTTAACACATGAGCCATACCCAGATCCCATTCCTATGCAGTATTGCTGAATTACTGAAATTGAATAGTAGATGCTTCCTTGAGACGAGGCATTTACTCAGGGCCTTACAGTCCCTACCATTCCTCACCATTTCTTTAATACTGAACTCATAAGTGTCCCCTGCTATACTGAAAACTGAACACTGGAAAATAAGAATTCCTACAACCCAACCCACTTTTTTAAATTCTAAGTCCTGAGGATGACTGAATTGGTAAATTCCTGACAAAAAAATAAAAAAATCAAGAAGGCATAAACAAGTCTAGCTCCCAGTTGACCCCAGCCTGAACATGAATCAAACCTACTACCCTATGACATCTAGTCAGTGATGTTGGTTTTGCCCTGGAAAACATTAAATGCATCCACCTCTTTTCCCCAATGTCAGACCTTCATACACGAAGGCAGCCATACTGTCTTCCTCAAGTCCTTTTATTCCACATGAAACACTGCCATACTCCTCATTTGTTTCCCAGGTGACTGGGTTTTGAATCTCTCCACATAACTCCTTCCTGGTACCTTGCCAATTTGACAGTATGTCTCTCGCTCTCTCTGGTAAGGACAAATTGCATTCATATGCCATTGTAATTTCCCCAGGAAATCAGCTGAGATAGTGGACAGTTCATAATATTTATTGAATGAATAAATTCATGAGTTGTCAGATTCAGCCTAACTTTACTTTTTGGCTTTGGAAGACTTCAATAGGAAAGCCTGTACTACCTGACAGGATAGGAACCTACAAGCCCACTCCCAACTCTTTTCCAGAACAAAGAATCATATACCAGAATCTCCATTGTCTCTCTCAGAGCCTTTACCATCTTTTCATAATCTTCATTTTGCTTCTGAGACTGGGTCAGCAAAGCAGAAAGTTCAGTCACTCTAAACAGAAGAGCACAGAACTGTCACTTAGGCATCCCATGGATGTGGACAGAGCTACTATGCAGCACACCCCAGCCCCAAAACAGACACTCCCACTGCAGCCCCCCAGAATCCCTACCCCCAACCCCTCTGCACTTGCTGAATACCACCTGATGCTATAGCTTTGACACTAGGGGAGGGGAAAAGTCACTCAAACACATGCAGGGATTTACCACATTGAAAGGCTGGAACACGTGTTTGGGGACCGAGAGCTGAAGGAAAGCCCTGGCCCAGGCCCTTCCAGGCCTCGCTTGATCTTGAAGTCAAGCACCCTGAAGCCAATAAGAACATCAGAATTGCCACATGGGATAGTCCCAAGGTCCCTCCAGCCCAAGATTCTGACTCTGATAGGGAAAAAAGGAGGGATGATTGGGAGACAGTACAGTTAATCTCCCTGATATTAATCTAAAGTCAGCAACATCTTTATCATTTAACACCATATCTTGGAGCTTAGTGCCTAGTATCATATGGGTGGCTAAACGAGGATTTATTAAATGAATACTATCCAAGAGTCTAAATACTTTTTTAAAAATCTCAATAATTTTATTACATAGCATCTCTAAGAGCCTAACTCACTGTATGGCCATTCATTTAATTATCATGTCTTTCAACAAACATTCATTAAGGATCTGCTATATGGCAGATGAAATGCAAAGAAAGCACTACAGACACAAAACTTACTAAGGTGTATTTTTTGTCTTTGTGCTTCTCAGTGTCTCCAAAAGCAAAAACAAAACAAAATAGTCCTGCAAATTATGTATTTATATGTGGAGACACAGCATAAACCTTGCCTTGAGTGTCAACAGGACTGTCTGCTTATATCTCTGCTCATCATCATTTAAAAATCCTATTTCATCATACATCCAAAATTAAAACAGTTGGGCCAAAGATGTAACTCAGTGGTAGAGCACGTGCCTAACATGCACAAGGTCCTGGGTTCAATCCCCAGGCACCACAAAAATAAATAAATTGGCAAAGAAACTAAATAATTAATGGCATACAATGAAATCAATGCTGTAACAAGCAGGCCAAAAGACTCCAGGGACAAAGTAACATAATAGATTACTGAATTCAGAAAAGGTTTGGTAGAAGAGGTGACATGTGATCTGTGCCTCAGAGGATAAGGCAAAGCGGGAAGGGAGGGAGGCATTCGAATCAGGCCAAGGTCAGCATGGTACAAAGGCAGAGAAGCATGGAAGAGTTTGGTTCTTCTGGAAATGGCAAATAGTTGGTGTTGAAAGAGGATAATCATAACTAGCTATACAAATCTACATGAGAAAAACTGAGCTGCAAGCTAGTCTGAGGGCAGAAGTCACTGAAAGTCCCAACTGTGGCACTGGGTTTCAAACTAGACTCCCCCCTGCAGATCTCCCCTCTCCTGGTGGAAATGCTCCTGGTGTTTCCCCTGTCTTTCCCTAACTCTAGGGAGTCAGTTTTCCCTCAGTGAACCCTTCTTGGGACCTTGGGCCATCTCACCGATCCTGAAGTTCAGCTTTTTCCAGATCCCCTCGGCTCTTCAGTTGTATCAACTGCTGGGTCCTCTCATGGGCTTCCTTCTCCAACTCCTGGTTCTTGGCTAGCAGCAGCAGCAGCTGGGGTGGCTCACTCCCATCCACTCTCCCAGACCCACTGGATTCACGAGACTGTGTGCCCACAGTCAACCGCAGACAACAGGTCAACAGAGACCCTGAAAGCCTCACATGTTCAGCCTTTAGCTCCGTCAGATCTCTGAGCACAAGCAAAGAAAAGAGCAGACTCCAATAGGGGCAAAGGAAGGGAACTTAGAGATCAGGCTCAACAAGCCTGAGAGGCAAGTCTAGGAAAATCATCTGAAATAAACAACAGCACTCCCCTATCTGTACAAAATTTCCCTTCTGCAGCAGCCCTCTGCCTTAAGTCCAGAATCAATAGGGGCAAACCTCCTCCCTTACCCCCACACTCACCTGTCAGTAGCCGACTTCATTTCCAAGAAGTGGCGTCGGAAGGTCACCACCTCCCGCCATAGACTGAGAAGGCGACCATGCTCCCCTTTCAGATAGCCCTTGAAGAACTGTGTGTTCAGAAACCCAGGTCATACCCAAGGGCAGAGGGCTATCTTTTACCAACATAAGAGTCTAATATTCCTCCTGACTTCTGGGGTGAAAGAAGAAGGGACTTTAAGATCAAAGGGCCTTGAATGGTTAAGTGACCTTTCCCTGGGATAGATGAGAAAAGGATATGCTGCTTAGATGGAAGCAATTACCATAGACTTTTAAGGAGAATTAAGTGATCTGGGGCTGGAGTGGTGGCTCAGCAGTTAGAGCGCTTGCCTGGCATGCGCAAGGACCTGGGTTCAAACCCCAGTACCACATATACAACTAAGTGTTGGAGAAAAAAAGGCCAGATGGAAAAAATAAATAAAATTGATTCTCTTTCTCTTTCTCTCTCTCTCTCTCTCATTCTCTCCCTCTTAAAAAAAAATTAAGTGATCTAATATATGTAAGTCATCTTGTAGAAGAGAGATGCTTTTAGTGTCATGCCACCTCCAGCAAGGCTTAGAATAGGCAGGTAATGTCAGAACTAAGAAAACAGAGCAGAGCTGCCAGCATAGGCATGGTTAACATGGGCAAAGCTGCCAGTATGGGCAAGGATGGTCACACTTCAACAATGACAGCACAGTTCCATCCACTCCCTGAAGTTAATCCTTTCAGCAATGACCAGGGCAGCACTCAGAGTGCACAGCCCTCTTCTCACAGTTCTGCCCTCTGACTTCCTACCTCCTGCTCTATCCGCCACTGGCTCTCCTTCCTTATTAGTTCATCCCGGGCCCGACTCCAGTCTACTGTCAATTTTTCCACATCTTCCCGAAGGGCTTTATTCACCACGTCAGCTTTTTCCATGTGCAGCCGAAGCTGAGTGTTCACTTCTGCTAGACTCTCACACCTGCACTAGCGAGGGGAAAGAACAAGGGCAAAATGAAGGTCTGGGCCAACCCTTGGACCCGCTGAGTAAGATGACTGTGACCGGAATTTTCCATTGCCAGGATGGTTCTAATCCATGTTAGCCCTCAGGACAGTTTTTTTTTTCTTTCTTTCTTTTATTCTTTTCTTTCCTTTTTTTTTTTTTTTTAAAAACTAGGGACTCAACTGGGAGATCTGGGAGATGCTTAACCACTGAGCCACATCCCCAGCCCTTTTTATTTTTTATTTTGAGACAGGGCCTTGTTAAGTTGTTAAGACTGACTTTGAACTTGCAATTGTCCTGCCTCAGCCTCCCAAGCTGCTGGGATTACAGGCGTACACTATTGCACCCAGCCAGGACAGAGTTGTTTTTTTAAAATCAGACTTCTCCACCCACTGGCCAAACACTCAAGTCAGAAAATGGGGTCCCATCACCTCTGTTGCTCCTCATCCAATCGGATTAGCAGCTGTTCCAGGTTTGGCTCCTCCACACTTTCCCACCGCTGAGGAATTGGTCCCTTTGCCAGAGAGAGACAAGCCTTATTCACCTCCAAAGAGAATATCCCTTAAGCCAGTTCCTGATGCCTCTTTCCATAGCAGCCCACTTTCATTTTATTCTTTCTCCCCTGCGTTACCAATTTGCTTCTTTTTTCAATCACTATATCTCAGAAGCAAATCCATCACATCCCTCTTTCCAAAAGTGAACCAAAAACCTCTCCTGAAAGATGGCATTTGGTGGTAAAAAGAACCTTGAACCTAAGAAGCATAGATTATCGTTCACTAAAGGCCTTGATTTTTACTATAATAATTTTTGGATCTTGTGAAGTCACTTTACTTCTTGGTCTACAGTGTGTTCAGCTTCAAAATGAACGTGTTTTCACTCCCCTCAGAAAGTTGTTTTGTAGGCTAAGTGACATAATTATACCACAGTCCCTAATGGTGCCTGCCCTGCATAGAAGGGATTTGGTTCATTCCTGTAACAGAACTGCTATGAGGGGAATGTGATGAGGTGCCTGAGGGAGCTCGAACTAAGACAAACAGGTTTTTCAAAGCCCAGATCCCTCTGGAACAGACATACATGCTTTGTAGGTTTGAGAGGCACACATCTCTCTATGACAGAGAAACAATGACACCTGCTGGATGAAAGATGCATTTCCTCTATCCACCTCCCCATTCTCCAAGTCCCCTGATGCTGCATTGGTCCTTAGAGAACCAAGGGATGGAATCTGATAGGCCAGCAAGAGCTAAGTGCAAGGTAGAGTTGACAGAACTCTCAGGGGCTTAAGAGAAACTTCTAGCATACACCCCTTATTACACCCCAGCCTCCCTCAATCAGCACGTAAAGCCTAACAAATACATTCACTGAGGGCTCAAGGGGAGCATGGAAGTCAGCCTCACTCACTCCAGTGGCTTCCAGCTGCTTCTCCAGCTCTTGGCACCAGCTCCGGTACTGCAAAACCTAAAGCAAAGAGCACACTCTGGGCGGTGACCCCAGCTGATGCAAAGGTCCCAAGCCAAAGTTCCCTGTGCATCTGCGGCAACCTGCTGTGAACAGGGGAACTGGGTGGTGATGGTGAGATAAGGCTATAACATATTACGATTTCTATTTGGGTGTTGTTTTTGGTTTTTTGCTGTTGCTGTTATTTTTGTTTTTGCTTTTTGTTTTAAGAGAGAATTCAATGGGCTGCAGAGGTGGCTCAGAGGTTACGGCGCCTGCCTGGCATGCACGAGTACACGAGTTCAAACCCCAGCACCACATACACAAGGAAGTCTTGGATCACTGAAGTCTACATGAAAAACTAACTAAAAATTGATTCTCTCTCTCTTTCTCGCTGTCCCTTTAAAAAGAAAAAGAGAATTCAACTTTATAGTTTTTCATGTGGCTTTATGTTGTTCAGACATTTTTGTGTATGTGGTGCTGGGGTTTAAACCCGTGTCCTCGTGCATGCCAGGCAAGCGCCTTAACTTCTGAGCCACAGCTTCAACCCTCTATTTGAGTGTTTAAAGAATATTTTCAATATGCCTCTTGCATTGGAGAAGCAAAAAAGGAAATTTTAGGGGTCAGATCTCAGCTCTAGATAAGAATAAACCTGGGCAACTAATTTAACTCTTACGAATGTCATCTTTTTTTCCCCCAGTTCTGGGGACAGAACCCAGGGGTGCTCTACCACTAAGCTACATCTCCAGCCCTTTTATATTTTTATTTTCAGACAAGGTCTTATTAAGTTGCCCAGGCCGGTCTCAAACTTGTGATCCTCCTAGCTCAGCCTTCTGAATAGCTGGGATTACAGGTTTGTGCCACCACTCCCAGCTTCAATTGAAAGTCATTTTTATTTTTTTGTACCAGGGATTGAACCCAGGGGTGCTTAACCACTGAGACACATCCCCAGCCCATTTTATTTTTTATTTTGAGACAGGGTCTTGCTAAGTTGCTTAGGGCCTCGCTAAGTTGCTGCGGCTGGTTTTGAACTTGTGATCCTCCTGCCTCAGCATGTGCCACTGTGTGATAGACATATTTAAAAGGGACATAATCCATACCTTGTAGAGTAGTTGTGAGGATCAAAGAAGCCATATGTGAAAGCTGGACAGTCTGGATCCTTCCCTCACCAAGCTAGGCATGGGCCATTCCCCGCTCCTCACTCTCATTTCCAGCCCTTATCCTGCCCCAGCACCAGCACCCAGCTTTGGGAGGCATTCTTTTCCCCACCCTAGAAAGGCAGATGCCTCACCTTGGCCTGCAGCTTCCTCACGAGGGTTGCTTGCCTTTGCTGTGCCTCCTGGGAGCTCTTCAGTTTCCGCCAGGAGACCACCTGGTTCTCTGCCATCTGCTGCTGTAGTGCCAGCACTTGCTCCTCCAGCACCAGCTGCAGTGACTGGGGCTTCATGTTGTTCAACCCAGTGCTTCCTGTCTCCATGGGGCACCAGATAGGAAGTCTGAAGATCCCTATGCTGCCAGAGGCTGCTTGCTCCCTGCAGGGCCTCTGACCATTGCTGTACCACGTCTGCCTCCTCTTGAGCTAGAGACAAAAGCACAAATAAAATTGAAAGAACAGTCCAGATGTCTCAAATTTATTCCAAAAATTTGTATTAAGGATGGAAAAGCTAGGCTGGACAAAATAAACAGGTTCCTTTACTACAGAACCCCTCAGAACATTTAAGATAATAAGATGGAACTGGGCAAAATGGTGAGCACCTATAATCCCAGCTACTTGGGAGGTTGAGGTGGGAGGACTTCAAGTCCAGGAATTCAAGTCCAGGCTGGCCAACAGAGCAAGACTCCATTTCATTAAAAAAAAAAAAAAAAAAAAAAAAAAAAAAAAAAAAAAAAAAAAAAAAAAAAAAAAAAAAAAAAAAAAAAAAAAAAAAAAAAAAAAAAAAAAGAGAGAGAAGAAAAGAAAAAGAAAAAGAAAACAAACACCTATCAATCCTAATCTCTAAAAGGGGGGTTTGATCAGCATCATTCCCCAAATTTAATGGGTATGAGACAAGCTCACAGGACTAGTATTTTCTGTCATGCCTTTGGAACTCTGCACTAAACCAAGGGTTTGTGGCTTACCACTGCATCCCTAGTATCTAGCATACCAAAAAGATGTTTGTCAAACGAATCACTGAAGGTGCTATTAGTCTAACAAGGAAGACACAAATAATCACAAACAATGTAGCACATGCAATAATAGTGCAGGTTAGCATGGGGGAAAAAGGAAGGGCACTTCTACCTAGCTTGGGGAGCTGTGAACTGTGATTCATCATCATCAGAGTTAACATTCCTCCAGGGCTTGTATGGGTCGGTTGCTTTGGTGCTTCACATGTATTATGTCATTTTGTCTACACAAGAATCTTAAGGGCTAGAGCAGTGGCTCAGCAGTTAGAGTGCCTGCCTGGCAGGCTCAAGGACACGGGTTCAAACCCCAGTACCACATACACAACTAAGTGTTAGGGAAACAAAGGCCAGATAAAAATATAAATAAAATCAAATCTTTTTTTTTTTAAGGGAGAAAGAAAGGATTTGAAACATTCTGAGGCCTTCCTACCTCCCTTCACCACATGTACTATTCTTGTTCTTTATACATAGATAAAGAAACAGAAGCTTAGAAAGCGTAAGCAACCTGTATCAGGTCACACAGCTGACTCCCTGACAAAGAAAAAGGGTAGCTGGCATTTCAGGTAAAGGATCCAAAAAGGGAAGGAAGGGCCGGGTATGGTGGCGCGTGCAACTTGGGAGGCTAAGGCAGGAGGATCACAAGTTCAAGGCCAGCCTGGGCAACTTAGCAAGACCCTGTCTCAAAAAAAAAAAAAGAGAGAGAGAGAGGATGATGCTGGAAATGTAACTCAGTAGTAGTCTGCCCTGGGTTCAATCCCCAATACTGAAAAAGAAAGAAGGAAGGAACCAGCTCAGCAGGATGGTAATCCATCCTCACTCACCAGCTCACCAGGAACTGGACTAAACAGAGCAATGGGCAGCCTGCAGTCAGGGGCAGCCAACCCAACAGTGATCTTCAGAGATACCCAAGAGATGGGGAGGCATGTTAGCAAAGAAAAGTTCTGGGGATTGGTTCAAGATCTTCCTCTAATGGTCCATGACTTCAGGCATGCCACTTCCCTTTCTGTCTCTCAGACCAAAAATGAGGGCATCCAGCTATGTGATCTCTGAATTTCTTAGGTCTCTAAAACTCACAATTATTCTATAACCTAGGTAGGAAAGATCAGGGAGTTCTTTCATGTTATTAACCCTAAGACTCCCACCAGCAGGGTTAAGGAATATTTGTATTTCCAACTACCTATCAAGAAAATTATCTATCCACAAATTCAAATCTTGCATTTACACATAAAGGAATTTTAAGGGCCCTCAATCCTTTCATGCACCAAACTGCAGATCTCTTATCTCCTAGCTCAAATGCCACTGCCTATCATATCCTTCCAGAGGGAAGTTACTACGTCCACAACTACTCTCTCTCTCTCTCTCTCTCACACACACACACACACACACAAATATATATATACATACATACATATATATTCTAGAATATGTATATTCTAATGTCCACATTACATTTTATCTTCATTATTTCTTTATCTTCTAATCTGAGTTCCTCAAAGGCAGAAGCTATTTGAATTATTTTAGTTGTCAGCAGGTTATCAACAATGCATACTAAAGCAATATGTGAGACTATGGGAAGGCCTCACTCTTGGTAGATCTAAACCATACGCCAGAGATTACAGATCCGTGGCCTGCTGGCTCTTTTCAACCATTATGTAGCCTGCCCAATATTTTATTTTATTTTTTGGTGGTGGCGATGGCACTAGGGATTGAACCCAGGACCTTGCACATGCTAGACAATCACTCTACCACTAAGTTACATTCCCAGCCCTTTTTATTTTGTTTTTGAGACAAGGTCTAGCTAAATTGCTGAGGCTACTGCCTCAGCCTCCCAAGTAGCTGGGATAACATGTTACCACGCTGTCCTGTTCCACATAATGACTTTTTTTTTTTAAAGAGAGAGACCATTAGAGAAAGAAAGAGAGAATGAATTTTATTTTATTTAGTTTTTCATGTGGCTTTCATTGCTCTGACACTTCATTGTGTACATGGTGCTGGGGTACAAACGCGTCCTCGCACATTCCAGGCAAGCACCATAACCTGTGATCCACCACTCCAGCCCCCAACACAATGATTTTTAAGAATTCAAATTAGGTGCCAACATTTACAATTGGAGGAAGGCACATAAAAACCTTTATTTCTGGCTCCTTTGGCAAATTAGAATATCTACTAACCCTTGACCCATACTCCCACGGTGGAATGACCTGAGCTGCCGTTGAACAGTGCGTGTCCCCTCTAAGTAGGGCATGTGCTGTTGTTCCTCTGCTCTTTCAGCTATTCTCTCCCTCACACTGATGGTAGATTTAAGTTCTCATTTATCGTTGTACTTGTGCTATTGTTTTTCTCGTAATAGAGTCATAGAGGAAAACACTACTCAGGTTTACTAATTTATTTTACCTCCAGAGCACCTGAAGTTACCTGAGTCTGCGGAGCCTGTCCTGGGCAGTAAAGAATAAAGTAGCAAGAGTAGGGTGGCACCAATGAAGTTCTGGCAGTACCATACCCTTGGTTGCAGTAATATAGCCTTCCCCCAGATTACAAACATCTTCCTTTTCTGCCCTTCCTTTCCACCTGGGCTGCGTAACCAACTTACATGGCACTGGGAAGTGCTGGCTCTGCAGAGTTCTGTGGAGTTCAATCCCTCCCTGCTGGCTGGAGGCAGATCTCCAGAAAACTGCTCTTACCCCAGGATTTCTACCAACAATAAGAGCAGATCCGAGTTGCTAAAAAAAAGGAACTGAGGTGCCTTTTCTCTCCTAATACCATGAGGGTTTAGCTAGGCTTTTGCACCTGGACTTTCAATGACCCAAAGGTTCCTTGCCCTCCTTTAAATCTCTATCCCAGGGCTGGAGCGGTGGCTCAGCGGTTTCGGCGCTTGCCTGGCAAGCACGAGGACCCGGGTTCAAACCCCAGCACCACGTACACAACTGAGTTTTGGAGCAACTAAAGCCATGTGAAAAACTAAATAACGTTGTTTCTCTCTTTCTCTGTCTCTCTCACTGTCCCTCTCTCTTTAAAAAAAAAAAAAAAAAAAAAAAAAAAAAACTCTATCCCAAAATGTCAAACTGAACCATATGACACTGCTGACATTTGCTCCTTATTTTTTACCTACAAAAATGCTAATTTCCCATAGTTCAACCTAATGTCTCTATATGCAGCTTATTACAGTTCCAATTCTCACTTAATCCTCTTTTAGATAAGGTTGCCAGTAACATGCAAACATTATCTAGAAAGGTGATTACCAGTAATACTTCAGCAAGAAATGAAATTACATTAGAATCATACAATTTTTTTAATTTAACCAGATTAAAAAAATTAGCACTATTTAGAAATTTAGTATAATCTTCTCATTTTACAGATAAGGAAACTGAGGTTTACTGAGAGAAATAACCTTTTTTTACTCCTATTTTGTTTATATGTCCCAATTATCTCAAAAATGATTTACAATTATAGTAAATATACCATACTAATATAAGATGTCACTAACAGGAAAAACTGGGTGTAAGATATATAGGAACTCTCTGTACTATGCAATTTTTCTATAAACCTAAAATTGCTCTAAAAAATAAAATTCATTTAAAAAAATGACTGGAAGTGTATGATTAAAACGACAAAAAAAGCTGGGCAAGGTGGCACACACCTTTAATCTTGGTAACTCAAAAGGCAGGGGCAGGAGGATTGCAAGTTCAAGGCCAGCCTCAGCCACTTAGCCTCTAAGCAACTAAAGTGAGACCCTGTCTTAAAATTAAAAAAAATAGGTCTGGGGTGGGAGGAGGTCTGGGGGATTTGGCTTAGTGGTTAAACACCTCAGGATTCAATCCAATCCCTGATACCAAAACAAAAAACAAACAACAAAAACTCTATATATCTTAAATTCACTAAAACAAGAATAAAAAGGAGGAGACAGAAAAACTACACCAGGGAACTTCGGAAATTCAGCACCCCTTTTATTAACAGCCAGGGAAACACTAGCAAAGCTCCAAAGAAAAGGTAGATTTCTATATCCCTCAGAAAAGGAAAAGGTCAGGGCTTGGAGCGGTGGCTCAGCAGTTACGGTGCTTGCCTGGCATGTGCAAGAACACAGGTTCAAACCCCAGCACCACGTGTTGGAGCAATGAGGACTACATAAAAGACTGACTAAAAGTGATTCTCTTCCTTTCTCTCTCACTGTCCCTCTCTTCACAAAAAAAAAAAAAAAAAAAAAAAAGGGAAAAGGTCAGTAGCTGACAAAAGGCATCAGACTAGATTGCATTCAAGTGAGATAACAGGTGTCCAGGCACTCTGTAAACTATAAGCCATTTAACAGGCCCTATTACTGCAGGAAAAGGGAATACATTCACTTCTCTTTACACATTAGTTTGTCCCATAAATACTCATGAATTCCAACTCAGTATCAAGAGTCTGCCACAGTGGTGCAGAAATGAGCAGAACCTACCCCCTACTTTTGCTAGTAATCAGATTGGAAGGGTCAGCAAACGCAAGAATAAGAGCCAATTGTGGACTCAGGGTAGAAGGTGGCAGAATAGTGATATGAATGATGTATTTAGTCTGCTCTTGTCTAAAATATTCCAAAAGGAGTATTTAAATAAAGTTTAAAAGACTCAGACTGGCATTATTAAATATAATTTGACATTTATAGCAAAATAGGAAAAACACTTTAGAACATAAACATTTTATTTTCCCGAATAAAAACAATAGAGACATGTATAGATACCATTTCTGCTTCTTATGGGGGGGGGGAGTGAGCATTAAACTCCTTATATAAGTCACACATGTGTGGATTGCTCTGTTCTCTTCCCACATCTCTGGCCTCTCTCAATCTTTATTGCGGGCTCCTCCTTATCTTCCCAATAACTGAATGTTGAGGACCCAGGGCTCTGCTATTAGACCTCTTCTCCACCTACATTCATTTCATCCCCCATTTTGTGTCTTAAAATAGCACCTATACACCCATGACTCTCAAGGTTACATCTCCAGCCCACACCTCCATCTGGAACTCTGTCCTGCTTATACTATAACCAAGCATCTATTTTACTTCTCACATATATGTCTCATAGGTGTCTATCTCAACTAACTTGTCCAAAAGTGAAGTGCTGCTCCAATCTGCCCCATTTCAGTAAACAGCAATGCCATCCTTCTTGCTGGTCAAGTCAAAAGCCTTACAGTCAGACTTCTTCAATCCTGCCATGCCCTATAACCTACACATCAGCAAATCCCATTGATCATACCAGACACCCTTGCTGCCACCATCTTGAGCCAAGACACTCTTTTGTCTGGTGTGCTGGCTTTGAGGTATGCCTACAAACTCTCTAATTCTCTCCACTTGATTGTGGGCTGGACTACAGTTGAAATGTCTTCTGAGAAAAGGTCATAAATGGTACCATGTCTCCTTGCTTGCTTGCTCAGTCTTTCAGTCTCTGATCAATCTCTCTGGAGGAAGTCAATTGTATTGTACTGAGGACACACCCGCACCTTGTGAAGAGGCCCAAAGGCAAAGAACAGGGGCCTTCTGCCAACAGCGCTGTGAGCCATCCTGGAAGCAGATCTTCCAGACTCAGCTGAAGCCTTCAGATTACTGCAGCCCCAGTCTAAATGCAGCCACATTAGAGATTCCAAGGCAGAAACACTCAGCTAATACACCCTCGGATTTCTGATCCATAATAAATGTGCAAGACAATAAATGACTGTTATTTTAAACTGCTAAGCTTTAGGGTAGTTTACTATACAGCAACAGATAACTAAATCCTTATAATGGCCTACAGGATACTAATTATTCAATCTAAGCCCCCAATTGTTTTAATTCTACTTTCTATTCCTCTCCCCTTGATCCTCCCCCCCACCTTCTAAGCACATGAGTCTCTCTGCTGTGCATGTTTGGAGTACACCAAGTCCTACACCCATCTCAGGACCTCTTCCCCTAGTTACCTTCACAGTTTGCACCCTTATCACCTGAAAGGTTTCAGGTCTCTGTTCAATCAATTGTTGCTGCTCAGTAAGTGGTTCCCTAACCATCCATATAAAATACCATCACCTCTCCAAACATGCTGGTATTTCTACTTATCTTGCTGTGCTTAACTGTACCAATCTAATTATTATGTACTTAATAACCTACCAGAATGTAAATTCTACCAGTACAAAAAAACATTGTTTTATTGAATGATGGTACTCCCAACTCTAAAACAATGTCTGGTATATAAGTTACCCATTAGATATTTAACTGACTGATATAAGGACATTTGGTAACATGATCGATATTATCAATCATCTTGCAAAGTGCTGATAGTTCTGACCACTCAAAAAGCAAAAACTAGGGGCTGGAGCGGCGGCTCGGTGGTTACGGTGCTTGCCCGGCATGCACAAGTCCACGGGTTCAAACCCCAGCACCCACATACAAAACTAAGTGTCAGGGGCTGGAGCGGTGGCTCAGCGGTTTCGGCGCTTGCCTGGCAAGCAAGAGGACACGAGTTCGAACCCCAGCACCACGTACACAACTGAGTGTTGAGCAACTAAAGCCATGTGAAAAACTAAATAAATTTGTTTCTTTCTTTCTCTGTCTCTCTCACTGTCCCTCTCTCTTTAAAAAATAAAACAAACAAAAACTAAGTGTCAGAGCAACGAAAGCCATGTGAAAAACTCAATAAAAAATTATCTGTCAAAAAAAAGCAAAAATTAACCAGATCATGTACAGTTTGTACAGCACTTTACTGTCACAATAATTATTTGCAATCTTCATTAGTTTAAAAAAAAAAAACCTTAGGGGCTGGAGCAGTCGCTCAGTGGTTACAGCACTTGACTGGCATTCGTGAGGACACGGGTTCGAACCCCAGCACCATGTACACAAAGAAGTGTCAGAGCAATGAAAGCCACCTGAAAAACTAAATAAAAATTGATTCCCTCTCTCTCTTGAAAAATGCAAAACAAAACCTTAGAGATAAGATTATGGTCCTCAGGATGGAGCCATGGCTCAGCGGTTTTGGCACTTGGCTTGCATGTGCAGGAACACGGGTTCAAACCCCAGCACCATGTACATAATAAAGTGTTAGAGGAACAAAAGCCAAATGAAAGACTGAATGGGGTTGATTCTTTCTCACTGCCCCTCTCTCTCTCTCTCTTTAAAAAAAAAAAAAAGATTATGGTCCTCATTTTACAATTAAGAAAACTTAAGATTCAGTGGGCAGGTATGGTGGCCCATGCTTATAATCCCAGGGACTTGGGAGGCTGAGACACGATCACAAGTTTGAGGCCAGCTTCATCAATTTAGCAAGGCCCTAAGGAACTTAGGGAGACCCTATCCCAAAATTAAAAAAAAAAAAAATTGAAAGGGCTGGGGATGTAGCTCAGTGGCAAAGTGCTCCTGGGTTCAGTTCCTGAAAGGAAAAAAAAAAAAAATATATATATATATATGGCTCAAAAAATGGAAGGGACATAATTGGTCAGTAGCAAAGCAGAGACTGAACCCCCATCTCATTTCAAGTTCTATGCACTCTCCATTACATTAGCTGCCTACTAACGTATAAGCTAGGAAACCACAATTCTAAAGATCACTTCTTAAAGGGAATGAAATATCAACATCTAGTCCTGCAGGTCTGAGGGACAGAGAGCAACGAAAGGTAGAATGTGGTGGAAGGAACACAGGTGTACTAGAAGGGCAACCCAGTTCTAGCCTTGGTTTTGTCATGAACTCACTCTATCAATTTGAAAATATAAATTCTGCTTTCAAAGACTTCTAAGTAAAATGTGAATCATAATCCTGGTCTCCATAACTCAAAGGGCTAATGTGAAAACCAATTCAACAGTCATTTACTTAACCCAAAGGCAACCGAGCGAAGTTATCAGATGCCCTGGGGTAAGTTTCCAGTTCCACTCACTCAGTAGTTGTGAGACTCAGGCATATTACTGGATCTGTGAGTGCCTCCTTTTCTCCATGGGCAAAATGTGAAGATACAGAAACCCACCTCATGGATTGCTGTAGAGATTAAATAGACCTTTACGTGGAACGCATTTAAGAGAACCTCACGATTTGCAACTACTCTGTAAATATTAGCTATTAATATTATCATCATCACGTGCTAGATCCTGGAATACAGTCACCAAAAAAGGCAAAACATAATCTCTAAAGACCGAGCTCAGGGTGTGAAAAGCCATGAAAAGCGATTTAGAGCAATGCGCGCAAAAGCCAAGCCCCGAGGTTAGCTGCGCCTGGCGAAAGGTTTCCTAGAAACGCTGTTTGAATTAGGTCCTGAAGAGTTCCAGGGTCGCGCGGCAGGGTGGTGGCTGGGTGGGCTTTCGGAGAGATCACGTGCAAAGCCCCGGAGCGCAAGGAGTGAGGGGGGCCCGAGGGCGCAGTGCCTTAAATGCACAGCCCGGGCTGCAGGAGGTTGGATACGAGGGCTGGAAGTTTTCCTCTCCGCGCCAACTGGAGCCCAGAGAGGTGGCGGCTGCAGGAAGCCGAGGCAGGCCGGCCAGGGGGCCCTAGGACGGGTCCTTGCCCCTCTCTGGGCCTCGGGATCCTCCGGGGAAACGGGAGGCCGCTGTCCAAACGGGATTCTCGCGGGCGCCCCAAACGGGGCGGCCGCTGGGCCTCGCACCGTTACTCCGGCACCTCCCGCCCGCCCTGAGCCCCACCTCACCGCGATCAGCTCCCGCGGATTCCTGGAGCGCTGCTCAGAGAAAGGGCGGCCGCAGCGGCCAAAGGCCGGGCCGGGGGCGGGGGCCTGGCGGCTCGCGCCCAGATCCCGCCCCCAAACTCCCGCCCCTTGGGAGGGACCGAGAGGCCGAGCGCGTCGGGTCTGACCTCCCGGCACGTCCTGTACGGGCAAAAGGCTTACTCGGGAGCCCCAAAAGGACAGCGTCGGGGGACGTAGAGCGACGTAGGAGCCCTCGCCAGAAACGGAGACAGCCAGAGCCTCTGGAGCCCAGCCGAGGACATTTCGAGAGCAGGAAAACCTTGCCTCAATCGTACCCCTGTAGGCTGCGGAGTTACATGCTGCGCATGCGTAAAACAAAAACAAAACAAACCACTTGTTTCTAGCCGCGCCTGCGCACCGCACACACCCGCGTGCAGTTCCTAGTGCGTGAGAAAAGAGGGAACCCGCGACCCTCGTCTGCGCCCCTTCGAACCTGATGCTCCAGGCAGCCTCAGGCAATGCTACACTCGCAGCAGAATTAGTGTCACTTGCAGCCCTCAGCCCTCTACCTTTCTTCGCACTGTGCTCCCTTTGCTCGAAGGGCCTAAATGTGACCACAGAGCTGCATTTTGTCTCATTTTCTGCGTATGCAAGACTCCTAAATTCGCACCCTCCTATGACTCGGGCGTTATTCTTCTAGCATTTTTGTGTATAAAGCATCAATGCATTTTCTTACCTGCCCTTTCCCTTCGGTAGTTCTCAATTTTTAGTGAGGCTTGAAAACAAACCAACAAACTTGGGAGCCAGGTGGGATGGCCCACGCCTCAGCTCCGTAGGCTGAGGCAGAAGGATGGTAAATTCAACTTAGCGAGGCCCTGAATAACTTAGACTTTCTCTTTAAAAAAAATGTGTGGAGAGCGGGTGGGGGGAAATGCTGGGGCTGGGGCTCAGTGGTTAAGTGCTGCTGAGTTCCATCCAGTGTACCAAACCAACCCACCTGGGGGACTTCTACCCCCTAAAGACTCAGAAAACCAAACGTAGAGCCAGGAATCTGCATTTTAGCGAGTACCTCAGATGATGATGATGCATTAGTCACACATTTTGGGTAGCACTTTGTGAAACTGAACTCCTTGAGGATAAAGATAATTTTTTGGCCATTCCTGCTTCCAACTCAAAGCCTAGTGCAAAATAGGCACTGATTAAGTGTTGTGAATTAATGGGCAGCAAAAGTGAAATAGGCAACAGTCCTCTGGTTAAGACACCAGTGGAACCTAAGAGACCATTTTGTTAGGAGCTACATTGTATTTCTCTCCTGTAAGAATTTCTTTTTTTAAAGAGAGAGGGAGAGAATTTTGTCTTTTCGTCTGGCCTTTGTTTCTCCAACACTAAGTTTTGTATGTGGTGCTGGTGTTTGAATCTGGGTCCTCATGCTCGCCAGAGGCAAGAGCTGAGCCACCACTCCAGTTCCTCTCCTGTAAGAATTCCTTAATAGCTACTTTGGGATAAAGAGAGAGTAGAGATAAGGAAGGGAGGACATTGATTCTGAAAACTAATTTCTAGAGAAGAAAGAAGAAATATCTCCAGGCACTGGACAGAAAAAGATGCAAAGAATCGGTGGTAAGGAATCCACTTTAGGGAAGTAATCCCACAGCAAGCCCTGTACAAGAACATTCCCTGCTATACTATTTGGCATGGAAAAAAGACAACAACAGGGGCTGGAGAGGTGGCTCAGTGATTACGGTGCTTGCCCGGCATGCGCATGTACACGGGTTCAAACCCCAGCACCCACATACACAACTAAGTGTCAGAGCAATGAAAGCCATGTGAAAAACTCAATCAAAATTGATTCTCTCTCTCTCTTTCACTGTCCTTCTCTCTTTAAAAAAAAAATTGGGGTTGGGGATTTAGCTCAGTGGCAGAGTGCTTGCTTAGCATGTGCAAGGCCCCAAGTTTGGTCCTCAGCCCTTAAAAAAAAAAAAAAAGACAACAATAACTTAAATGTTAAACATACCGAACTCTTCTGCCCCAGGACCTTTATACATACTTTGCCTTCTACCTAGATCACTTTACTCCCAGCTCTTGGTTTAGCAGGTACCTTCCCCGTTTTTGGTTCTCAGCTTAAATAATACTTCCTAAGTTAAGTCTTTCCTTGCCATGCTATCTGAAGTAAAGCTTACCTTATGTTTTCCATCATAGCTCTCTGTTTCTTTCATAGCACTTTCTACTTCCTTTATTTGTTTGCCTATTATTTCTGAAATGTAAGCTTCACGAGGTCAGGAGTCTCTGATTTATTCCTAGCATTTAGCACATATTCCAGCACATGGTGGGTGCTAAATTGAATGCCATCCATTGAATGAATTAATCAAGTCAGCCTTGGTCTTATGAAATTTAATGATATAAAGTCTATCAGCAAGCAAGATAATATATGTTTAGACTATGAGAAATAAGCATAGTTTTTAGACTACCAAAACATACCAATAAAGGGGTAAGTGAAGTAGAATGGGACCAAAATCAAACGGTAATCTTTGATCTTTGTAAAGGGGGATTAATTCATTCCCTTATTTACTCACTTACCCAGAAAATATTTATTGAGCACATAATGTTCTATTATTGAATAATAACACCAAATTAACAGCAAGTTGGAAATTGTATTAAAACATAAAGTGGTACAAGGGTATGATTTGAACTAAAGAAGAAAAGTGGAGGTCTGGAGTGGTGGCTCAGTGGTTACAGTGCTTGCTTGGCATGTGCAAGGACATGGGTTCAAACCCTAGCATCACATACACAACTAGGTGTAGGAGCAACGAAAGCCACATGAAAAACTAAATAAAATTGATTCTTTCTCTCTTACTGTCCTTCTCAAAAAAAAAAAAAAAAAAATGGAGTTGCTGATGCTGGAAAGTAACCTTGCCCCCTAGAGGTTTTCTAGGCACAGAGTACATCAGCCTTCAGATGTCCTGTAAAGAAAGAAAGTGCCAGGAACATTCGGGACATAGAAGTGTTCATACATATCACTTGAATTGTTGGGAGAGTTCTCCCAAAAATTTCAGACACAACTAGAGTCTGGCCCTGTTCAGACCCTTCTGATGAACCAGACTGGTGAGGAGTCCTCACAGGAGGCTAATTTGGGGAAAGTAAGAGATAATGGGTCACTTGAAAGAAAACAAACTTTACATCTGAAATTCCATCTTTGGAAATGTGCCTTATATCTTAACCTTCTCCAAATGCTCCAATATGGACCCTATACCTTAGCCTTGCTTATTATTTTATATTCCTCCCACCCAATGCCAAGAGACAACAGACTGATTTTCTTTTTTAAAATTATATATGTGGGGGTTGGAGTGGTGGCTCAGCAGTTTCAGGGCTTGCCTAGCAAGCACGAGGACCCGGGTTCAAACCCCAGCACCACATACACAACTAAGTGTTGGAGCAACTAAGGCCATCTGAAAAATTAAATAAAGTTGTTTCTCTCTTTTTCTGTCTCTCTCACTGTCCCTCTCTCTTAAAAAAAATTATATATGTGAAGATTCAAAGTGAAGTGCTAAATTACCATATTTTTCTGAATAGCCTGAAACCTGTTTAAGTTTCTTTTCTTTTCTTTTTTGTTTTTGTTTGTTTGTTTGTTTTTGTTTTTAAGAGTGGGATAGTAAGAGGAAGAGAGAATTGGTTTTTTTTTTTTCAGGGCTAGGCAAGCGCTCTGCCACTGACCTAAATCCCCAACCCCTAGAAAATTGATTTTATTTAGTTTTTCATGTGGCTTTTGTTGCTCTGATACAGAAAAGTATCAGAGCAAAGTATGTGGTGCTGGGGTTTGAACCTGCGTCCCTGCACATGCAAGGCAAGCGCTGAAACCGCTGAGCCACCGCTCCAGCCCCAAGAGAGAAGTCTTTTGCTAAGGGAACTATAGGAAAGGAGCCTGGCAGGGAACCACAGAGGAGCCTAAAAACATTCCATGATGCTTTGATGATGGACAGAGACAGCAATGGTCATCTGTGAGACCCAAAAAGCACAAAGCTCACTACAATACGAGACTTTTCATATCCCTTCCCATCTTCCTATCCATGTCAATACCTAAGTGACGAAAGTGAGAAAGTGAGCCTGAGCCAAGGGTGACAGATGGGAATAATAGAGGAAAAAAAAAAAAGCAACCATTTTCCACTCACTGCAAGGACAATCTAAGTACAGCTGGAGCACTGAAAGGATACAATATCTTGCAGTAAATTGTGAACAATTTGCTATTCTCCATCCATCTGAGTCCATTCATTCCCTATTAAATCAATGTTGAGGGACTGGAGCGGTGGCTCAGCAGTTACAGCACTTGCCTGGCATGCACAAGGATCCAGGATCGAACCCCAGCACCACATATACAACCAAGTGTCAGAAAAACAAAACTCAGTTGAAAAAATAAATAAAATTGATTGTCTTTCTCGCTCTTAAAAATATATTAATTGAGCACCTATTATGTGTCAGATCCTGAGCTAGACCCTGGAAGAAAAACAAACCATGGACCCAGTCTAGAGTCTCAGTCTCACATGAGAGACAGACAGGCATGGAAACAAATATTTCACACGCATATAGTGTGGTAAATTTGATAAACAGGGAGTGATCTGGCTTCAGAGGGGTGGAGACATTATAATTTGGTTGGAAGGATAAAAATGCTGAGCAGATAAAGTGGGAGGGCTTTCTGAGCAGAGTATGTGCAAAGACACAGTGGTGGGCAAGAGCATGGGGTGTTTGGGGCATGCTGGCAAATTTCTCTGGGAACTGCTTTTGCTCATTCTGCCACGTGGTAGGATCGTTTGGCTCCATTTGGATTGGATAGTTACTCAATCCCTTCTATTAGCAAGGTATTTTCTTCCTGCTTCTGATTCTGATTCTCTGCAGTTGGCAGGTCTCACTCCAGTTCCAGCCTGTTCTCTCTGACCAAGTCAGGCTCTAAGTGACCAGCTCACCCAAACCTGAGATTTCTTCAAGGGAGTGGCATTTTTTTCACCACTGTTTGGGACTTGGCCAATAAGGAATGGTCAGTCACAGTTCTCATAGGACTAGATCTTCTCTTTCCTCAAAAATGGGCATTTAAGAGGCTGAGCAGGGGCTGGGCAGTTACAGCACTTGCCTGGCATGAGCAGATACATGGGTTCAAACCCCAGCACCCATGTACACAACTAAGTGTCAGAGCAACGAAACTCATATGAAAAAATTCAATAAAACTTGATTCTCTCTGTCTGACTCTCTCACATACTGTCCATCTTTCTTTAAAAAAAAAAAGTGGGCCCTTAATAATATTTAAAATCTGACAACTTATCTGCTGCCTCACGTGACACAGCAACTAAGCTCTAAGATTCTGGACAGGAATCAGGCAGAGGAATATGATGGAAAGAACACTGGACTTGAGTCAGACACACTCACTGGGGATTGAGCTCCTGCGTTTTGTGTTCTTAAGTAACTCACTGCCCGTCTCTGAGCTTCAATTTTTTTTTCTAAAGACAGGAGTTTCTGAACTCAAGAATGACAATAAGGTTTTCAGGTCTCTTAGGGAGAGAGATTGGAGTGGGTGAGGCAAGCAGGATTTTCCCTTTTAATTCTATAAGTTTTGGTATTATTTCAATTTTTACAATAAACATGACTTAACTTTTTATTAAAAAATATACAGTGTAGATATCATACAGCAATAAAGTTTATTTATTTTTTGGGGGTCCCGGGGATTGAACCTGGGGATGCTTTACAACTGACCTCATCCATAGTCCTTTTTATTTTTTGTTTAGAGACAGGGTTTTTACTAAGTTGTTGAGGATCTCACTCAGGTGCTGAGCCTGGCCTCGAATTTGTGATCTTCCTGTCTCAGCCTCCCAAGTAGTTAGGATTACTGGTATGTGCTACCACGCCCAATTAAAAAAAAAAAAACCTTTAAAAAAGTTACGTTATTGCTAGGCATGATGGCACACACCTGCAATCCCAGAAGCTCGGGAGGCTGAGACAGAGAAACACAAGTTCAAAGCCAGCCTCAGTAACTTCACGGGGTTCTAAGCAACTTAGCAAGATCCTGTCTGAAAATAAAAAATAAAAATGGGCTGGGGATGTGGTTCAGTGGTTAAGCACCCATGGATTCAATCCCTGGTACCAAAAATAACATATTTCTATACTACACAGAAAGTCATCCAGGAGGCTGACGTGAATGGTTGCTTCTGGGAGGGCTAGAAGACCTGGAGTCTGGGTGGGAAGGAGACTTTCACTTGTGCATTTTTTGGTTGTTGATGTTGTTGTTCTGGGGATTGAACCCAGGGCATCTGGCACAATAAGCATGCCCTCTACCACTGACCTGCATCCCAGCCCTTCCTGTACAGTTTTAATTTTTTCATCATGAATTCATACTACTCTTCTTTCTAGTGTGTATTACTTTTTTAAAAAGAACTTTTACATTAAAAAAAGAAGAGAAAAATATTCTAAAGAATAAGTGAAAGGGCTGGAGCAGTGGCTCAGCGGTTATGGCGCTTGCCTGGCATGCACAAGGACGCAGGTTCGAAAGCACCTGAGCACCTGAGCACCATGAAAGCCACACAAAAACTAAGTGGAATTGGTTCTTTCTCTCACTGTCCCCCATCTTTAAAAAAAGAATAAAAGTGAAAAATATATGGTTACTTTTTCATTTCCTGCCCCGCACAACTGAAAGAAACACTGGCAGAATTTCCAGCCTGGGACAGGTTCACTCTGGCAAGGTGCAGTTCTGAGAGCGACCAGCAGGGGGAGGCAGTCAGCGTTGGTCCTGATATATGGGGGAAACTATGGTTTAGGATGAAAAACTTATCATGTTGTTACTATATACACATTTATGATTGTAAAACAGCTCAACTCCTTAATTTAAAAACATAACTAAAAAAAGCACAACCCAGAAATATGGCTGAGGTGCTGGTGAGCAGAGGCAGCCCTAGTCTTGCCAGGGCTCTCTGGACTCCACTGGGTGGGAGCAGACCAGGCCCCACAGATAAGAAGGAGCACAGCTGAAAGGTTGGGAATTTGGGGTCCATTCCCTGGACAACCAGTTCCCTGTAGGCTGGAGAATCCATCCTTGGTGTGAGAAGAGCACTGGTCAATTGGGTGTCTGGGTTGAGTGTTGGCACTGTCATTTGAGTAACATGATATCATTCAAATCACTTCACTTCTCTGAGACTCAGTTTTCTCATTTGTGAAACAAGGACAATATTAACAGTGCAAAATGTTTAAAACTATAATTTATGGAGCATCTCTAATATGCTACTTATGGAGAAAAAGGTGTTTTTCCTGTGTAAATACATTTAGTTTTGGGGGTTTTTTTGTTTTGTTTCTTTTTTGTTTTTTTGAGAGAGAGGGACAGTGAGAGAGAGAGACAGAGAGAGAAAGAATCAATTTTATTTAGTTTTTCATGTGGCTTTTGCTGCTCCAACTCTTAGTTGTGTACATGGTGCTGGGATTCAAGCTTGCATTCTTACACATGCCAGGCAAGCACCATAACCACTGAGCCACAGCTCCAGTCCTCTACATTTAGTTCTTTTAATGTCTCTGTGAAACAGGTATTTTTATCTTAATTTTATGGACATAGAAACAAGTTCAGAGAAATAATTTTCTGAATGTAAATAGTAGCAAACAATTACATAGTACTTACTACACATGAGACTGTTCTAAGAACTTGACTCACAACCACCTTCAGACAGATATTCTGAAAAGTATCTTATTATTGAACTGAGACACAGAGAGTTTGAATAATTTATTTGAGATCACACAGTAGGTGAACTGGGAAGCCAAGATTTGAAGACAAATAGCTCAGTTCTTAGTCATTAACTCTTAGTTATTAACCTTTCTCCTGCCTAACATCTTCCATTGGATTCCCTATTGCACTAAAAATAAAATCTAGGTCCCTTTCCATTGTTTGAAAGGTTACACATGATGACCTCATCACCTGCCACTTATCCCTAGCTCTCTGCTTCAGTCACACCAACGTCTCTTGGTTCCTCCGATATGCCCAGCACATTCCTTTATATTTGCTGTTTCCTCCATCTGGAATGATCATCCCCCAGAATTTTTTTTTTTTTTAAGATAGAGGAACAGCAAGAGAGAGAGAGAGCATCAATTTTATTTAGTTTTTCATCTGATCTTCATTGCTCCAACACTTAGTTGTGTATGTGCTGCTGGGGTTTGAACCTGGGTCCTCATGCTTGCCAGGCAAGTGCCATAACAGCCGAGCCCTACTCCAGCACCGCCCTGCTCCAGCACCTCCCCACCCCCACTCCGGAACTTCTTATGGCTCATTCCCTTACTAAATACAGCTCTGCCCCCACTAGCAAGGCATTCCTATCGGAAACAGACACCTCTTTGGCTTTGCTTAATTTCTCTGCACAGCCCTTAGAATTCTCTGAAATGATGCATATGTTTGTCTGCCTCTCCCACTGGAATGAGAGCGCACACTTTGATGTCTTGTCCATGGCTATATAGCCAGTACTGAAATTTGAGGCCCATTCCATAGTAGGCACTAATAAATATTTGCTAAATAATTAAGCAAATAAATGAATGAGTACCCAAGGTCTTCTAACAGGTGGGAGGTAGAGCTGGAGCACAAACTGTGTTGTCTGATCCCAGCTCCCTGTGCTCTCGGCCACCGTGCCGTGCTGTTCTACTCATGGAGAGATGTCAGAAGGTTCAGCCGGCATAATGAATGCGAAACCTCTTTGAAAATTGCCAAGTACTTAAAAAAAACCAAGGGATTCACTATTTGCTCATCTACTAATGCTCTGGCTTGCTGACTTTATAAGGATGTTTTGTGGGGTGCCAGTGAGATAATGGATGGGGAAACATTTATAAAAGTTAAAGGCTCTACATGGTGGAAGGGACTGTAATGATTACTTCCATGCCAGTGGCTTCCCAAGGCTCCCATCCTCTACCTCAAGTTTGACATTAATATTGCTGACAGGAGAGGGGGAGTGAGGGGGGCCCAGGGGACTCAGGGACTCTATGTCCCAGTAATTAAACATGGCGGGACTGAAGTACTGCCAATGGCAGCATCTGGTTGCAATTATCAGAGGGGACCAAAGTGATTAGTCACCTTTATAGTGAGTGCCAGGCAGGAACCCTGGGCTGCTCCCCGGAGAGGGACTTCCAACCAAACTCAGAGTCACTTTCCTGCTCCTACCCCGTTCCTGGGAGTTCCCTGCTCCTCAGACGATAGCCCCTTCCCTGAGACTCCTTCCTGTTCTCAAAGTCCCAGCCCATTGGGTGAAACCTTGGCTGGAAGTCAAGAATACCCTAACATCCCCCACCACCCTATCATATCTTGCATTTTTAGAAGCCAGAGCAGGATTATTACTGAAGCAGAAATTAGCCTTCAGAAAGTTATTTATCTTTTCAGAATTTCATATTTTCTGTAAAATGGGGTTACTAAGTACTTTCATCAAAGGGTTGTTATGAAGAAAAATAAGATAAAAATGTAATGGAGCCAAGTGCAATGGCATCTGCCTACAATCCCAGAGACTCCAGAGGCTGAGACAGGAGGCTCACAAGTTCAAGGTCAGACTCAGCAACTCAGCAAGGCCCGAAGCAACTTAGCGAGACCCAGTGGCCCAGTGGTAAAGCACCACTGGGTTAAATCCCTAACAACCCACACACACACACACCAAAAAAAAAAAAAAAAAAAAAAAAGTGATTTGGAAGACAAAGTCCAGTGCCTAGCTGACTAGAAGAAGTGGTCACAAAATAGTAACCATTATTAATGTTTGCCAGGTTCTGGGCTAATCACATTTTATGATTAATTTCATTGATTCCCCACAAAAACCTTATGTGAGGTAAATACAGCCAATACCTTTGTTGAGAGTTTCAGAGAGGTTGAAAGGATTCCCCAAATCACACAGAATATAAATAGAAGAGCTAGAATTCAAAACCAGGTCTGTCTCCAGAAACTTTGCTGTTTGTTTTTTTCCTTCTGTTACTGAGAATTGAATCTAAAGTGCTCTATTAACTATTGCTGAGCTACGTCCCCAGACCTTTTTATTTTTTATCTTGAGATAGGGTCTTGCTAAGTTGCCCTGGTAGTCCTCCAACTTGAGATCCTCTTTCCTCAGCCTCCTGAGTCACTGGGATTATGGGCACGTGCCACTGCACCTGGCCAGGGCCCTTGTTCTTTATCAAACCATTTTTAAGGATGTCTGGGTTATTTGACTTATTCTTCCCTTCATTTGTGCACTCAATGGCGCTTACAGAATGCCAGTGGCAAGACAGAATCCCTCCCTTTAAGAAACTCAAAGTCCTGTGTGGAAGGCATGATATGTTCAATATGATAGCTTTTGACTAGGCATGTTGGCCCACGCTTGCAAATCCCAGCAACTCAGGAGGCTGAGGCAGGAGCATGGCAAATTTGAGGCCAGCCTCAGCAACTTAGCAAGAAGGCCTTTTTTTCCAAATTAAAACTAAAAAGGACTGGGAATATGGCTTAATGGTAGGGTACCTCTGGGTTCCATCTCCAAACCCCTCCCCGCACACACACACAAAGAAAAGAAAAAAAAAGGTGACTTTGTGTGTATAAGGGCCTGTTAGAGATTCATTCATTCACACAACACATACTGAGAATTTATGTGCTGGGGCTGGGTGCGGTAACACGTGCTTGTAATCACAGGACCTCAGAAGGCTGAGGCAGGAGGATCGCAAGTTCCAGTCCAGCCTCAGTAACTTAGTGAGAATCTATCTCAAAAGAAAAACAAAAATAAAAACTGGAAGTGTTAGTGGTAAAGCATCCCTGGGTTCAATTCCCAATACTGAAAAAAGAAAAGAAAAGAAAAGAAAAAGAATCTATATGTGCTAGGTCCTATGCCAAGCACTGTGAATAACTAAACGACGAACATGTTTCAGTCCAGCTATCATCTAATGAGGGAAGACAGATATCCACACCATTCATAATGGGCATAAGGAATTAAGTTATAATAAAAATATAAAAAAGTATACAGAGTGGAGGAAACAGCTATATTGGAGATGGGGGCGGAGACTGGATAAGCTTCGAGCTACGGAAGTGGAAAGCAGCATAGCTCATGTGTGGCACAGTTCAGGAGTGTGTGTTTAGGGGGATGAGGGACAGCATGGGGAGGAAATGGCCCACAAGCTGGCGCTTGTTCAATGGGTAGGTTTTAGTAGAGAAAGGGTTGGAACAGAGAGATCCCGGAGGCCTAGAAGCCAGTTATAAGGGAATTATAGCAGGTCAAGAGGTAAAGAGGACAGGACAGTGCTGGCGACAGTGGGATGGAATGGAAGGAGGAATGTCGAGAGGCCTGGTTAGGTGGGGGGACAAGTTGAAAGGAAAGCCAAGCGTGGTGAGCCTGGACAACAGAGGGGACAATAATGAGTTTGGCCCTTCTTTAAAGTCCGACAAAGACGGCTGGAGCGGTGGCTCGGTGGTTACGATGCTTGCCCAGTGTCCTCAAGGACGCGAGTTCAAACCCCAGAACCACGTACACAACCAAGTGTCAGAGAAATGAAAGCCATGTGAAAAAATTAAATAAAAATTGTTTCTGCATTGGTGCTTTGAAATTGGGAGCTGGAGTTCTACTGCCATTTCTGACCTAGGAGTACCAGATGGAGCTCGGAGTAGCGAAGCCATACTGCTGGGCTGGAAAATCAGTGACCCTGGGAGCAGCATCATGAGAAGACTGGTGGGGTCACTTGGACACCCAGCCATGAGGGTTGGTTGGTTGGGGTTTTTGGTGCTGGGGATGGAACCCAAGGCTTCACACATGCTAAGCATGCACTTTACCACTGAGCTGCAGCCCCCAGCTGTGAGTTTCAGATTCTTTCATTTACCAACATTCACTGATCACTCTGTCAGGCTGTGCCAAGAAACCACATTAGTGTTGAACTGTTCTGTTAGATTGGCCCAGTGAATCTCATATAAAGATGGGAGCTTACTTGTGCTGGGATTGTAGCTCAGTGGAAGAGTGCTGGCCTAGCATGCATGCTGTAGGCCCTGGTTTCAATCTTCAGGACTGCAAGAAAGAAAAAAATAAAAGTAAAATTCAAGGAGGAAGCCTATCTGGATACTGATTCCCCCCGCCCCCCTACCACCAGCCATCCCTGCCACAATGTGATGAGTGTTGAGTAAGAGGGAGTCATTGGTACTGACTGGGAAATCTGGGAAGGCTTCAGGAGGAGGTGAGTTTCCCATTGAACTTCTTAGGATAAGGAGGACTTCATTCAGTTTGGAGAGTGACAGGACTTTATTTCAGGTGAAAGGAGCAGCTTCCCCTGTCGTAAGTTGCCCAGAGGCTCTATGGGACAGCCAAAAGGAAGAGTGCTTTAGTACTTCACTGAGGCACTTTAAGAAACCCTTGAGGGGCTGGAGCGGTGGCTCAGCGTTTACTGTGCTTGTCTGGCATGGGTGAGTATGCAGGTTCAAACCCGAGCACCACATACACAACCAAGTATCAGAGCAATGAAAGACACATGAAAAACTAAATAAAATTGATTCAGTCTCTCCCACTCTTTCTCCCCCCACTTAACAAAAAGGGAATTTTAAAAAAAAAGGAAAGAAAGAAACCACCATTGAGGGGCTGATGTGGTGGTTCAGCAGTTACGGCGCTTGCCTGGCATGCACAAGTACACAGGTTCAAACCCTAGCACCCAAGTACACAACTAAGTGTCAGAGCAACGAAAGCCATGTGAAAAAATCTATGAAAAAATTGATTCCCTCTCTCCTCTTTCTCTCACTGTCCTTCTCTCTTAAAAAAACAAAAACAAAAACAACAAAAAAACCTTGAGTCTAGCTAGAATTCAGACTTCCCCAGCTACCAGAAAAAGCTTCCTGTGGGAAATCACTTTTCCAGCCTCCTGCAGGGGCCGCTACCGCCCCACGCTGGGGCTGCTGCCTCTGAACTCAGCCCATCTGTTCTGAGAAAGCCTAAGAAATTGCTGAGGATGTCTTCACCTTTGCTGGGGTAGTGGCAGGGTACACTCAGAACCTGGCTCCAGTCAAGCAGGGGCTCCAGGTTGGCAGTGTCCCCCCAGTCTGGAGAAATCATCTAAGCGGAGCCAATGGCATTTGGGGGGAGGGAGGCGTGTAGTAGGCACTGATATTGTTACTGCCTCTGGGTCACCACGAGTTTACTAAAATAAAAGAAACTGTGGGTAAATGCTGCCATCTGTTCGGCAACACATACATACACACACCACAAATCGGGTCCCAGGCTAGACGCAGGGGTCAAAACTGCTTTTAAAATGCTCCAAGGGCTTCACTGGGAACCCACACTCCCCATGTTCTGGGGCTTACGGATCTCAGCATCTCTCCTCGGGACAGTAGGGTGGGCTGCTCTGGGAGGTGGAGATAAAGACCCCTGAATCTGCTCTGGGGACTGGGAGGCCCCCTAAGTCCCGGGTCCCGCCGTGGGGCTTGGTGCCAGGAGCCCCGGTGAGCCACAGCCTCAAAAGGGCAGCGGTGATTTTTTTTTTCACATAAATATATCACACTTAAATGAATTTAGACAGCATGACATCAGAGAGTAATTAAATTGGTTTGGGTTGGAATTCCGTTTCCAATTCCTGAGTTCAGGTTTGTAAAAGATTTTTTTCTGAGCACCTGCAGGGCTGTGTGTGTGTGTGTGTGTGCGTGTGTGTAAGTATTTTCACTGGAAAGGATTCAAAACTAGGGGGAAAAAAACTGGAGCACACAGGCAGCATTACGCCATTCTTCCTTCTTGGAAAAATCCCTCAGCCTTATACAAGCCTCCTTCAAACCCTCAGTCAGTTGTGCGGGAGAAAGGGGGCGGTCGGCTTTCTCCTTTCAAGAACAGAGTTATTTTCAGCCGCTGACTGGAGACGGTGCGCGTCTGGATACGGGAGCATTTCCACTATGGGACTGGATACCGACACATGCCCGGCGGACTTCAAGAGTCTCAGACTGAGGAGAAAGCCCTCCCTGCCGCTGCTGCTCCTGCTGCCGCCGCTGCTCCTAAAGATCCACTCCTTTCATGGTTTTTCTTGCCAAGCCAGAGGCACCTTCGCTGCTGCCGCTGTTCTCTTTGGTGTCATCCAGCGGCTGGCCAGAGGATGAGACTCCCCAAACTTCTCACTTTCTTGCTTTGGCACCTGGCTTGGCTGGACCTGGAATTCATCTGCACTGTGTTGGGTGCCCCTGACTTGGGACAGAGACCCCTGGGGGCCAGGCCAGGACTGGCCAAAGCAGAGACCAAGGAGAGGCCCCCCTTGGCCCGGAACATCTTTAGGCCAGCGGGTCACAGCTATGGTGGGGGGGCCACCAATGCCAAGGCAAAGGGAGACCCCGGGCAGACACAGGCCAAGAAGGATGAGCCCAAAAAACTGCCCCCCAGATCTGGTGGCTCTGAACCCAAGCCAGGACCCCCTCCCCAGACCAGGCAGGCTGCAGCACGGACTGTAACCCCAAAAGGACAGCTTCCCGCGGGCAAGGCATCCCCTAAAGCAGGATCTGTCCCCAGCTCCTTCCTGCTGAAGAAGGCCAGGGAGCCTGGGCCCCCTCGAGAGCCCAAGGAATCATTTCGCCCACCCCCCATCACACCCCACGAGTATATGCTCTCGCTGTACCGGACGCTGTCCGATGCTGACAGAAAGGGAGGCAACAGCAGCGTGAAGTTGGAGGCTGGACTGGCCAACACCATCACCAGCTTTATTGACAAAGGGCAAGGTGAGGGGGCGGGGTGGCGGGAGGGGCATCTGCATGCACAGAGGGGAGCCCTGATGCTTAACAGGTGGGGGACTGTGTACATCTAGCCCAGGTGGGTGGGTGTCTGGGACTTATCTTACACATACCAGACCCAGGCTGCCAGCATGTCAGTATTGTAGGGCACCCAGGGATCACCAAGTCCAGTTCTTGCAAGGTGCTGGGGTGGGGGGCATGGACATGGGACTAAAGCCTGGAGAGAGACAAGACCTGCCAGTTGGTGGCAGAGTTGGAGACCAGACTCCAAAACTTGATTACGAACCATGCTCTGTAACTTTATGGGTTGGCCAAACTTTCCAGGCTCCAGGATTTTCTCAGCAAAAGGATGAATGAGACTTTATAAAAGTCCTCATGGTCCTCAGATCAGGGGCAGGGGAGGCAGGACAGGTGAAGACAGAAAAGGGGGCGTCTTGGAGTCAGGGAAGGAGGGAAGGAGGCAGCAGACCTAGGGTTTAACTCATGTGAACCTGGGGGAGCCTCTTCTGCCTTTGGGGTCTCAGTTTCCCCAACTGTACACCTATATGGGAGTCTGGTTGATTTTTGAGAATGTTTCAAATGTGAAAACCTTATGTCTTACCCTGAACATAGATGATGTTCATCATTAACCCAGGAGAATATCCGCTCTCCTCACAATTCCCTCTATCTACCTAGTGTTACTGTCTCAGCTTTCTCTAACTTGCTACGTGAACTCAGCGAAACCCTTCCCCCCCTTCAGGGCCTCAGTTTCCCCATACAGTGAAGAGGGAGATGGACTGCCAGTTGCTTAGGTTGCTTGCAGCTCACATGCTCTGGTTCTGAGTCTTAGGACTCTGACTGGCAGGTGGGGGAGGGGTCAGAGAGTGGGAGAGGCTCCTCATTAGAGCTGCCCTGTAAGGGAATAACAGAGGGTAGGAGGGGGAGGCACAGAGGCAGCAGGTCTGGCAGAGGAGGGGGAGGTGGGCTGGCTGCCTGCCCGGCCAGGGAAAGCTGTGACCCCTTGGGGGCTCATAAAATAAGTCCTTGTGCCCCTCCCCAGCACTAAGGGAGCTTGGGGAGGGGGAGATGGGGAGTTTAAAGGCCTAATTAGTTACCTTCTAGAGCAATATATGAATGTTCCCCAATGGCAAATTGGTGTTTAGGAAGGAGGCCATGCTGATTGAGAGACACCGCTGAGCTTCTCACACAGCTTTGTGTTTTACACATGCTGGATCACAACACATTTACCTATACATACACACTGTATGCATACACATGCACTCATACACTTACACACACATATGCCCTTCAAATATTCACATGTGCCTAACTGAGCATGGTGGTGCATGCCTGTCATTTCAGCAACCCTGAGGCAGGAGGATCACAAGTTCAAGGCCAACCTGGGCAACTTAGAGAGAACTGACCTCAAAATAAAAAACAAAAAGAGCTGGGGTTGGAGTTCAGTGGTGGAGGGTACCTTCCTGGATTCAAGTACCACACACAAATACACACAAATTCATTCAAAATATATATACCTATGTCACATGTTTCCTTGCATACTCATAAACAAACCTCATCTCTCTTACACACACACACACATACAAACTGTTGCACCCTTACACACCCAACAAAGGAGGATATGTGCAACAAAATTATTAGACCAGGGAGTGGGGGGTGGGGCTGGAGTGGTGGCTCGGTGGTTGGAGCGCTTGCCTGGCATGTGCAAGGACCATGGGATCAGACCCCAGCACCGCACACACAACTTAGCATTAAAGAAACAAGGCTAGATGAAAAAATAAATAAAATTGATTCTTTCTCTCACTCTTCCTCTCTCTTTAAAAAAAATTATTTATTAGACTGGGGAGTTGGGGCAATAGAGCTATAGATCAGCTTTTCGTTAACTTGCTGTGTAACCTAAGTTAAGTCACTCCTCATCTCTGCCTCATCTGTAAAACAAGAACATTAAGGTCTCCTTTAAGGTATAGTGGGAGCAACTCAGGATGGGATATAAAAGTTCTGGAGTTCTTTTTTTTTTCCCAAAGAGAGAGAGGGACAGTGAGAGAGAGAAAGAGAATCAACTTTATTTATTTAGTTTTTCATGTGGCTTTCATTGCTCTGGCACTTCATTGTTTATGTGGTGCTGGGGTTCAAACAAACCCACGTCCTTGCACATGCCAGGCAAGTGCGGCAACCTCTGAGCCACCAGTCCAGCCCCAAAATTCTGAAGTTTTTTTTTTTTTTGAATCAATTTTTATTGAGTTTTTCACGTGGCTTTTGTTGCTCTGACACTTAGTTGTGTACATGGGTGCTGGGGTTTGAACCCATGTACTTGTGCATGCCAGGCAAGCTCCGTAACCACCGAGCCACTGCTCCAGCCCCAAAATTCTGGAGTTCTAATTCTGCTTTTTCCTAGTGAGGGACCTTGAATTAGCCACATAACCTCCCTGAGCTTTAGGTTTCTCTTCCAGAAAAAAGGGTAATTTTAATGCATACCACATCTCTCTCAGACGTGGGATAGCAAGTCAGATCACAGGGAAAGAGATGGGTAGAAGGAAGTTGCAAGGCTGATGACATTATTACACACAGATCATTGACACAAATCACCCAAGGCCACATTCACAGATAAACACTCCTACTTGGTTGACTGTGCAGGAAGCGCCCTCATTTTGTAAAAGGCTCTCAGTGGTCCGGGTGTTGGCCTCTGTCACAGTGGGGAAGAGGTTGAAGAAAACTCTCTTGAGGGGGAAAGAGCTTGGGCCTCCCTTGAGGCCTTGAGGTGACTGGCTTTCTTGGTAAGGTTGCAGGAATTGACTTCTGGCTGTTCTCTCTAGATGACCGAGGCCCTGTGGTCAGGAAGCAGAGGTACATGTTTGACATTAGTGCCCTGGAGAAGGATGGGCTGCTGGGGGCTGAGTTGCGGATCTTGAGGAAGAAGCCCTTGGATATGGCCACGCCAGTGGCCCCTGTTGGTGGGCGGACTGCCCAGCTGAAGCTGTCCAGCTGCCCCAGCGGCCGGCAGCCGGCAGCCTTGCTAGATGTACGCTCCGTGCCAGGCCTAGATGGATCTGGCTGGGAGGTGTTTGACATCTGGAAGCTCTTCCGAAACTTTAAGAACTTGGCCCAGCTGTGCCTGGAGCTGGAAGCCTGGGAACGGGGCCGGGCTGTGGATCTCCGTGGCCTGGGCTTTGACCGGGCTGCCCGGCAGGTCCATGAGAAGGCCCTATTCCTGGTGTTTGGCCGTACCAAGAAACGGGACCTGTTCTTTAACGAGATTAAGGCCCGCTCAGGCCAGGATGATAAGACTGTGTATGAGTACCTGTTCAGCCAGCGGCGGAAACGGCGGGCCCCTCTGGCCACTCGCCAGGGGAAGCGACCCAGCAAAAACCTAAAGGCCCGCTGCAGTCGGAAGGCCCTGCACGTCAACTTCAAGGACATGGGCTGGGACGACTGGATCATTGCACCTCTTGAGTACGAGGCCTTCCACTGTGAGGGGCTGTGCGAGTTCCCCTTGCGCTCCCACCTGGAGCCCACGAACCATGCGGTCATCCAGACCCTGATGAACTCCATGGACCCCGAGTCCACACCGCCCACCTGTTGTGTGCCCACACGGCTGAGTCCCATCAGCATCCTCTTCATTGACTCTGCCAACAATGTGGTGTATAAGCAGTATGAGGACATGGTTGTGGAGTCTTGTGGCTGCAGGTAGCAGCACTGGCCCTCTGTCTTCCAGGTGGCACATCCTGACAGCCCCTCCTCGCACTCCTGGAATCACAGAGGGGTCAGGAAGCTGCAGCCAGAGTATCTACACAAAATGGGACTCCAGCTGCCTTGCTCACTGAGTGCAACCTGGGCTCAAGGTCCTCTTCTATCCACAAGTCCCCTGGTCTGAGGATTTCTGCCCTCCTGCTCTCTGACTGGCAGGGATAGGCTCAGGGGCCAGACTCTGAATGGGACTGAGACCCAGGAGACAGTGTTTTTCAATGAGAGTCAACTTGCCATCTCTCACAACCTAAGACTCCTTGGCCTCTGGACTGTCCAGGGAGTCTGGTGCTATCCTAAGCATCCGGTGGGAGAGAAACAGATGTCACCTCCTCTTTCAATCACCTGTGTCCCTGGTGACTTTCTATCCCTAGGGCAGATGAAATGCTGATTGGGCTGGCGTGGGAGAGAGGGGGAGAGGACATGGGCTGGGGTGAGGAGTATGAGGCTGTTAGACTGTTAGATTAAAATGTACATTGATGAGAAAAAAGCAAAACTGTGCCTAAGACTGTGGCAAATTTCTTGTTTGCTCCAGGGGACCCATAGCCCCTCAAGGAATTCCTGACCCAGAGAAAGAGGGTGGGTTGCTTCATGCATGAAATCTGTTTCCCAGGCCCAGGCCCCATCCCCACCCTCTGGAAACTGAAGCAGAATGGGGCAGAGAGTAAGGCTGGGCAGGACCGGCGTTCACCTCTAGCCCCGTTCCATCTGCTCCGTTGGGGCCTGGCAACAGAGTTAAATTTTTACATTCCTTAGTTAAGTGTGTGTGTGTGTGTGTGTGTGTGTGTGTGTGTGTGTGTCTCCAAACAGGATCCCTAAATGAGAGGGATTTGGGGGATTTCATTTCCAGAAATGAAATCTAAGCCTCTGGTTCCCACCCAGGAGGCCTAAAGATCATCCCTGGTCATTCACCAGCATGTGCTCTGCCCTGCTTTTCCCCTTCTCACAGAATTAACTGGGCAACACTTAAAGGGCACTCCACTGGGGAGTCTGGGCTGCCTTTCCAATAGGGGCCTCTTTTTTGCTGTGGCCACTGGTCCTCACACGACCTTGTCTGTGACCCTCCTGCCCTCCAGCTCAGCACCCTCACCACTCTTCACTGCTCACCCATCAGCTACCACAGCTCCAGGGCAGAACTGGAGCTTCTCCCTCCCTTTATATTTACACATATGAATACAGAATTATACATCAGGTGGAGCATCTCCCCATTGAACTCAAACAGACCAATGCCAGGCTATGCTTTCTATTTAGGGCTTGGCCCAGAGTAAATACTTCCTTTCCTCTGTTAGAATCTTTGTGGAGGTATGGGAACTGAACTTTTGGGAGAGGAACACAACCCTCTGGTGGGGAAATTTAGGCACATAGGTCCCCCAGCGGAGGGCTCAGAGCCAGGTTTTACCTGGCTGAGGAGAGACACAGGGAGGACCAGGAGAAGTCCAAGCATCTAGGAGGTCTCAAAATGTTCTCCACTTCTCTCCAGCTAGGTCTTTGATTCTGGGGGCTTTCAGCCAAAGCTGTCTCAACAGTAGGGATTCCTGCCCAGCTATGGGCAGATCTTGTGTCCTTTCCGTCTAGGTCATTGTCACGATCTGAAGCAAGAACCCAGCACAGGGGGCAACCTACCTTTGAGCTGACTCCTTGGTTTGGAGCCCATTACCTGTCCCAGAGGGGCCAGACTGAGCCTGGAGCCAAGCTCTCCCTGGCCAGGCCTCGTTGTGTTTGGCTAATAGTGAGCTTGGGAGCTCTGGAAGTAAACAAAGGAGCTGCCATGACAGACAGAGTCCTGGTGTGTGTGGGAGGAGAATGAGCCTGGAAGGGAGGTGCTGGGGAAGCCAAGCAGACAGCTCTGGACACAAGAACAGTGTAGAAGCTGGGTGCCCAGAAACCCAAGGGCAGAGAGACAAGGGATGAAGGGCTCACAGGTGGCACTGGCTGCCATAAGTACTTACTGCGTGGGCCGTGTATCCCTGGTTTCTTGGAAAGTTCTGACAAAACTGGAGCTTTTTCCTGCCTTCGCCCCAGAGTTACAGAGCTCTTCCTGCTGAAGGTCTCAGCTTTGAATGGGACTTAGTGGCTCTGGCTGGACAACCTAGGAGCTTCCTCTCCCACCACAGTCTGCTCTGGAACGCTCTCTCACAAAGGAGCCACTCAGACTACGTACCTTCCCTCCCCTCCACCCAGACCCTAGAGATGCAATCTGATCACATAGGTGGGAAGAGCCCTTCCAGCCTATCCTTTCGATCTATGAAACTGCCTCTTTAGAATCTATTCCCACCTCTAGCCCCAGTCTTAATAAGCCATGGCTCAGCAGTTATGGCACTTGCCTGGCATGCGCGAGGACACAGGTTTGAACCTCAGCATCATGTACACAATGACATGTTGTGCAACAAAAGCCACATGAAAAACTAAATAAAATCAATTATTCACCCACCCACCCACTATCCCTCTCTCTCTCTTAAATAAGCAAATAAATTAAAAAACAGAAGCACATAGACTGTGCAGCACATTCTTGCTTCATACTTCATAGCTCCCACTCTCCCATGCTCGGTCAAAAAAAAAAAAAAAATATCTGGGCACAGTGTTGCACGTCTATAATCCCAGGGGCTCTGGAGGCTGAGGCAGGAGAATTGCAAGTTCAAAGCCAGTCTCAGCAACTTAGTGAGGTCCTAAGCAACTTAACAAGACCCTGTCTCAAAATAAAAAATAAAAAGGGCTGGAGATGTGGCTTACACCTGGGTTCAATCCCCTGCCCCCCAAAAAAAAGATGAAAGAAGAAAAAATGGGGGTAAACAATATACCTATTTTTTAGAGCTAACTGAGGCTATGAAAGGTACTCATCTTAGTAGCTGGCAGAGAGATGGTACTCATTAAACCCTACTGTTGTCACTATCATGCTGTAAACCATTCTAAGAAGCAGGCAAAATAAGGACTATTACCTCCCCTCAATTTTTACAAAGAGGAAGTTGATATCCAGATAGGGGGTGGCAGAAATGTAACCGCAGATCTCTTGTGGGTTTCCTAATTCTTTGTATCTATTTTTCTGAGTCCCTAACTCCACTGACCCTGGTTCTGACAAACAGTTGAATCATTTCCCTGGATCTTGGCTCCTTGGCCTTAAAAGTGTCTCCTCAGGGACATACCATGCTGTTAGTTTCCTTGGGAGCAATAGCAGAGCAGAGTTTAGGGGAGGGAACCTGAGAAGCCCAGAGGCGAGGAAGGAGGGAGGCAAGGCCTCCAGTACTCTGTTCCCCATGTCCCAGGGTTAAAATAAGAGAATCAACTTCTCTAGGGCTTGGGACACACAACCTTGAGAAATCTCTCATACTTTACTCTGGCTGCTTAGCTAGTTCTTTTGGTCTGAACATAGATGTGAAGAGGTATAGGGACGGTCAGCCACACATGCTTGGGAATCAGGCAGACTTGAGTTCTAGTCCTGGTTCTACCTTCCAGCTGAGTGACTGTAGGCAAGTTATTTAATATTTCTGAGCTTTGATTTCCCTAGCTGTATCAAATTTACTTGGCCTGAGATTCAGGAGAAGGGACATTCATTAGTTCCATCAATCTTTGATCCAACCATCCATTCTTAATCAATTAATATTTATTAAGGGTCTGTTGCTGGAACAGTAGTTCATCAATTCGAGTGCTTGCCTGGCATGCATGAGGACCTGGGTTCAAGCCCCAGCACCACATACACACAGGGTATTGGAAAAACAGGGGCCAGATGGAAAAGTAAATAAAATCTATTCTCTCTCTCTCTTCTTCTCTTAAAAAAAGGGGGGGGGGAGTCTATTATGAGCCAGACACTATGTTGAGTGTTTGGAAAATAACAACCACCACAATTGTTCATGTTTGTCAAGGGCTTATATGTTCCAGGTACTTGTGCTTAGCACTTTACAGATTATTTTTTTTTACTTTGCAATGATCTTGTGCTCAGAGTTCATGGATAAATGGAAGAGAAAATATAGATCCCAAAGGATGTTAGGATAGGATAGGCTGAATCAGAGGAAATGAAATAAAACAGGAAAAAAGTCAAATTTCCACCTAAATTCATGAAACCAACTGCACAAATACAGAATGCAAAAAAATGTGCTTTCATAACTTCAACTGTCAAAGAAATGGTGTTGTAGGTGGATGTGAACTCAGTGGAGTTAATGGAATATAATGTGGCTGCCTAAATGCCACAAGTGTGAGCTTCAGGGTCTGCAGTGTGGCTCAGCTATTGAGTGCTTGCCTGGCATACATGAGGCCCTGGGTTTGATTCTCAGGACTACATCATCATCATTATTGTCATCATCCCACAAACCCAAGGAAACTCTGTTCATTGATTTTTCTGACGACTTCACTTAACCCTTAGTGGAAGGGAGAGAGGAAGATATGATAGTGAGAAGTCAATGAGATTTAGCTGAAGAAACTAGAGATTGAGAGATAGGGAAGGAAGAGGAGGAAGAGGAGAAAGGTAGCAGCACTTTAGAGAAAACATGGTCACAACATTGAAGAACTATTGTAGGTAAGAGATATAATCAGTGTTTGTGCTTCCAGAGTACAAATCTGTATAAGAAGACATATAGTATGAGCATCATGTGTTGTGCAGTCCCTGGTACCAGGACTGTATACTTGCTTTCATTCTTATTTCATTTATTCCTGCAACCATCCTAGGAGAAAGCTGCTCTACTCTCCATTTTATACATGGTACTATACTATATTGCTAGCTGGGCAGATATCAGATGAATTTAAAGAGAGATTTTCAAGTCTAAAGATGAAATAGGCAAACTACCAATACCAAGTTCTCTATGATCAAAAAGAGCTTGGATGATTACTTGGGATACTAGAGAAGGGATCAGAGCATAGTTTAGGGGAAGATAAAATGGCAGTATGGGAGAGGGAAGCTGACTAGAAAAACACCAAGAGTTCCCCCCAATATGGCAAGCAAACATAGGTGAGAGCTCTGGGGCCATACTGTGTGAAATCAAAATCCAGTCTTGCTCTTTACTATCTACATGACCTTGGACAAAGTCACATCTTTCTTTCCTTAAATGTCAAATGTGGACAGAAATAGTCTCCATGGTGTAGAGCTATTGGAAGGGTTGTATCTAACACATATACAAAATCCTTTTAACCATGTCTGACCTGTAATAAGCATGAATAGACCTTAATTACAATTACTATGATTGATATTTTTCTGTGGTGCTGGGGATTCAAAACAGGGCCTCGCACATGCAAGGCAAGTGCTGTACCATGGAACTGTACCCTCCACCCTACCTACAATTGTTGATAATGGGAGAATCAAGGTTTGCAAACATGAAATGTTAAATAACAACATAAGAAGTAAAGAATGATGCAAGAAATATATGATAATTAACTCAGGTATATAAGAGAATGAAGGTAATTGAATGCTCAGGTGATAAGTAGATAAAACAACAGAGAAGAGATGTGGACAAGGGACTTGACTGGGTCCTGAAGGTTGAATGAAATTTGGATAAGAGTTGAAGGAAGACATTTGCAGCAGATGGACTACATGAAAAACAATGGACAAATGAATAACAGTGTGCTTACTAAGTGGAGGAGGCATATCCTCCCACTTCTAAAATCACACCATGTTGGTGATTGGATCCACTGACCCTGTGAGGGATGGTCCCAGCTGGAGTTGCCAAGTCCCTTAGGTATGGGCCCTTGAGGCCATTCATTTGACTTCTAAGAGGTGCTCACTTGCAGAACAGAGAAAATTGGGTAGCTAGGACCTTAAAGGTCAAGCACACCACTGCAGAGATGGTGAAGAGGGAGAACAATGGTAAAAATTGGTATCAAGAATTTCAAGATAATGAATTTTGGATACCCAGGTTACATTCATACAGTAAAAACAACCCTTGAAAAAAATCTTGAAATATTGTATTCTGTCTTCTCTTGGTAAGGTCAACATGGCCATCCTGCCCCCTCCAATATCAAAACAGTTTCTTTGAGGTCCACACAAGTAGTTGGCTTGTATGTAAGGGCCATTTGTAAGGAAAATATTGGTTTTTCTTTTTAATTTTTTTTAGTTGTAGATGAACAGAACACTTTTATTTTATTTATCATTTATTTTTATGCAGTGCTAAGGATCAAACCCAGCTCCTCACACGTGCTAGGCAAGTGCTCTGCCACTGTGGTACAACCCAAGTCCCCAAAACATTGGTTTTTTTAAAACAATGGAATCACAGTCAGCTTGGAGATGCAGACACTGTGAAAGAGGAGAGAACCAAGACCAGCTGTGGGAACAACAGATGCATGCTCTCATTGCAAAAACACACAATAAAATTTGCCATTGTAATCATTTGAAAGTGTACAGTAAGTACTATTAACTATACTCATATTGTGCAATAGATTTCTAAAGTTTTTTCATCTTGCAAAACTGAAAATGTATTTCCATTGAATAACAACTTCCCATTTCCCTCACCTCCCAGTCCCTGGCAACTTCTTTTTTTTTTTTTTTCGTTTTTAAAGAAAGAGGGACAGTGAGAGAGAGAGAGAGAGAGAGAGAGAGAGAGAGACTCAATCTCATTCAGTCCTATCGTATGGCTTTTGTTGCCCCAACATTTTGTTGTGTACATGGGGTACTGGGGTTTGAGCCCACATCCTTGTGCATGCCACACAAGCGCTTTAGCCGGTGAGCCTCTGCCCCAGCCCCTGGCAACTTCCTTTTATTTTCTGTCTTCAATTTTCTATCTCTAGATAACACATATAAGTGAATCATAAGGTATTTCTCATTCTTTTTGTTTTTATGTTTCCCTTAAGAAATAAAGTGGGGCTGGAGAGGTGGCTCAGAGGTTACAGTGCTTGCCTTGCATATGCACGGACGCGAGTTCAAACCCCAGCACCACGTACACAATGAAGTCTCAGAGCAACGAAAGCCATGTGAAAAACTCAATAAAAATTGATTCTCTCTCTCTCACTGTCCCCTTTTTTTCTTTTCTTTTCTTTTTAAAGAGAGAAGGAGAGTGAGAGAGAGAGAGAGAGAGAGAGACAGAGAGAATCAATTTTTATTGAGTTTTTTCACATGGCTTTAGTTGCTCTGTTACTTAGTTGTGTCTGTGGGTTGCTGGGGTTTGAACTTGTGTACTTGTGCATGCCAGGCAAGCACTGTAACCACCGAGCCACTGCTCCAGCGCCCACCCCCCTTCTTTAAAAAAAAGAAAAAGAAATAAAGTAAGAGGGCTGGAGTAGTGGTTCAGTAGTTATGGCGTTTGCCTGGCATGTGTAAGGACACCAGTTAGAACACCAGCAGCAAGCATCCCAATCTCAGAGACTCAAGGAACAAATGGTTTTTCTCATCTGTGGAAGCTAGAATACATCGGGAAGCAGTATGTTAGATAGCTAAGCTAATAATAACCTCAAATTGTATGATTCTTAATGCAACAGGGGGATGATTGCCTAGGATACCTGGAGGCGTAGGGTGGGGGATAGGGTGGGGGGCAGAGCTTAGGGAGGATATCTAGGAGACTGGAGGGTGGGAATATGGGGGAATCACTCAGAAGAAGATCTCTGACCTTCACAAGATATCCATTTAACTCAGGGGGTCTTCTGGGGGAAACAGCAACACGGGGAACCCAAGCGGTACATCCATGACATGGCATTAGCCTTGGATAACTAAGTATTCATACATTTGTTCTTGATTGATAATGTTTCCCCCTCAATTGTAACTCCATATTCATCTAATTAAAAAAAATTACAAAAAAAAAAGAACCCCAGAAGTGATGGAGCAATGAAAACTACATGAAAAATTAAATAAAGCTGATTCTCTCTCCTTCTCTTTCTCTCTCATTGTCCCTCTCTCTTAAAAAAAAAGATTAAGTTAAACAGGCATATAGCATGACTCTATTATATTTGTTGACTGAACAGTAATAGTTTTCAAAAGGAATTTATAGTCTAGTTGTACAAATGGACATGCAAATCAATAGCTGGGCACAGTGGCATAACCTGTAGCTCTAACTACTTGTGACACTGAGGTGAGATTATTTGAGTCTGAGAGTTTGAGGTCAGCCTGGGCAACACAGTGAGACTGCATCTCAAAACAACAACAAAACGGGAAGGCCATGGGGGTAGCTTGATGGAACAGTGCTTGCCTAACATGCACAAGACCTTGAGTTCAGTTCCCAGCACTGCAAAAAAACAAAACAAAACAAAAACCACCACACCACCAAAATGATGTTTCCTACGATAATAAACATGAAAATGTTAAACATGAAAATGAAATGACCATGATGTGACACAGCCAAAAGGGCCCTTATAAGAACCGAGTCAATGCCAGCACCATATCCTTAAGCCTCCAAAACCAGGACATAAATAAATCTCTTTTCTTTACAAAGTTAGTCTGTCTCAGATATTTCAGTATAGCAATGAAAAAACTGATTAATATAACCATTTTTGGGTCACATTGGTTTCTTCAATTGATTAACTAGAATGTTTCTCTTATTCCTATTTTACTATGTGATGAAACTTGACCTACTTTATGGTGGAAGCTCTACATTATTTTCCAATATTGCACATGTAAGCTACCCAATTGTGTATTGAAAGTATATTCATTTAGGTTTATAAAATCCTTCAAATGGAAGATTAATGAACATATTTATATTCTGTATAAAAACAAAAACAAGGGCTGGAGCAGTGGCTCAGTAGTAGAGTGCTTGCCTGGCATGTGTGAGGACCCGGGTTTAAACCCCAGCACCACACCACATACACAACTAAGAGTGGCAAAAACAAAAACCAGATGAAAAAATAAATAAAATTGATGTTGTCTTTCTCTCCCGCTCATTCTTTCTTTCTCTTAAAGCCAGGGTGGAGCAGTGGCTCAATAGTTTCGGAGCTTTTGTGGCATGAGTGAGGACCCCGGTTCAAGTCCCAGCACCACTTTCACAATGAAGTGTCGTAACAACAAAAGCCACATGAAAAACTAAATAAAACTGATTCTTTCTCTTTCTCTCACTGTCCCTCTTTCTTAAAAAAAAAAAAAATTGATTCTCTCTCTTTCTCTCACATTGTCCCTCTCCAAAAAAAAAAAAAAAAAAAAAGCCAAAATTACAAAAAGGAAAACAAATTTATGCACTAAAATAAAATGTTACCCACTTCAGGACTCTTATTCTAGAATCTTCCTGCCCTCTCCAGCCCCCCAGTATTTGCGTGTGTACAGACACTAGATCAATAGAGAGAATGGAATAGAAAGCCCAGAAATAAATCCACACATTTATAGTCAATTGAGATGGGGTTTTACTATGCTGCCCAGGACAGTCTTAAATTTGTAGGTCTAAATTATCTTCCTACTTTAGTTTCCTGGGTAGCTGGGACTATGCATGTACCACATGCTGACTCAATTTTGTTGTTGTTATTGTTGAGGTGCTGGGGATTGAAACCAAGGCCTTGCACATACTAGGTAAGCACTCTAACACTGAGCTACATCCCCACTCCCTGTCAAGTGATCTTTGACAAAGGTGCCAAGAATACATAATGGGGAAACAACAATTTCTTCAGTAAATGGTATTGGGAGAACTGGATATCCTCATGCAAAAGAATGAAATTCCTTATCTTACACCACATACAGAATCAGCTCAAAATGTGTTAAAGATGTAAATATCAGACCTGAAAGTTTAATACTAGAAGAAATTGTAGGTGGAAAGCTCCATGACATTGGTCTGGGAAATATATATTTTGCACTGGGGATTGAATTTAGGGGTGCTTTACCACTGAGCTATATCTCCGGCCCCTTTTATTTTTGATTTTGAGACAAGATCTCACCAAATTGCTTAGGGCCTTGCTAATTTGCTGAGGCTGACCTTGAACTTGCCTTAGCCTCATGAATTGCTGGGATTATAGGCATAAGCCATTGTGCCTGGCTGGGCAATAACCTTTTTGAATATGATCCCCAAAGTACATGTAGCAAAATCAAGAACAGACAAATGGGATTACAGCAAACTAAAACATCTTTTTTGGGGTACCGGGAATGAATCAAGGAGTACTTAACCACTGAGTCACACCCCCAGTCCTTTTTATTTTGAGGGTCTCACTAAGATTCTTAGTGCCTCACTAAGTTGCAGAAGCTGGCTTTGAACTTGCAATCCTCTGTTCAGCCTCCTGAATTGCTAGGATTACAGGTGTGCACCACTGGCCTGGCCAAACTAAAACACTTTTGCACAGCGAAGGAAAAAAATCAGCAGAATGAAAAGATTACCTATGGAATAAAGAAAAAATTTTTAATGTTTTTATTTTTATTTAATAATTATAATTAATTTTCCTTTCTTTTTTAAAATTAGAGCTTTATGGTTATACATAATTGTTAGGTTTATACTTGTACATGCACGGAAATCAATTATGGTTCATGAGCTCCCCTTTTTTCTCTTTTCTCTCCTGTCCTTCTTCCCATCTCCCCTTCTCTTTCCTCTTCTAGACTTCCTTTAGTTCTTCTATTAATTTGTATTTGAATAGTTCTTTATGTAATCTTATCCTTCCCTTCCCCTTTCCTTTATTTTACTCTAGCTTCCACATATAAGAGAAAACATTGAACCTTTGCATTTCTGAGTTTGGCTAATTTCACTCAGCATGATATTCTACATTTCCTTTCATCCATTTACCAGCAAATGCCATAATTTCATTCTTTTTAATAGCTGAGTATAACTCCATTGTGTGTGTGTGTGTGTGTGTGTGTGTGTGTGTATCACAATTTCTTTATCCATTCATCTAATGCTGGGCATCTGGGTTAATGCCATAATTTAGCTGTTGTGAATTATGCTTGTATAATGGCTGTTTTGCTGCAGTATGCTGATTTTAGATCTTTTGGTGAGTTCCCAGGGGTGGGATAGCTGTGTCACACGGTGGTTCCACTCCTAGTTTTTTTGAGGAATCTCTAAAGAAAATATTCTTCAATCATATCCTGATTAAGGAGTAATATTCAAAATAATTCAATAGCAAGAAAATAATGAGATTAAAAACAGGGCAAAGATCTTTGAAAATACATATTTCAATAGGGAATGGCCAACAATAGAAAACGGCCAATAGGCATGTACAAATGTTTATCACTAATCCTTAGGGAAATGCTAATTAAAAACCACAATGAGATACCACTTCACACCTATTAGAATAGCTAGTGTAACAAGTGTTGATAAGGATGTGGAGAAAAGGGAACCCTTATATACTATGGGTAGGAATGTAAATTAGTACAGCCATTATGAAAGACAGTATGGAAGTTTCTCAAAAAATTAAAATTAGAACTATCATATGATCCAGCAATTCCACCACTGCATATATATCTACAGATGAAATTGGTATGCCAAAGAGACAGCTACATTGCTAAGTTCATTGCAGCTGTATCTATAATAACCAAGATAAAGAATCAGTTGAGGGCTGGAGTGGTGGCTTAGCGGTTACAGCGTTTGCCTGGCATGCATGAGCATGTGGGCTTGAACACCAGCACCACGTACACAGTGGAGTGTCAGAGCAATGCAAGCCACATGAAAAACTAAAAAAAACCCGATTCTCTTTTTCTCTCTCATTGTGCCTCTCTAAAACAACAACAACAAAAAAAACCCAATCTAAGTGTTCATCAACAGATGAATGGATTAAAATAAATGTGGCCTATTCATGAAATGAAAGACTATTCAGCCTGAAAAAAAGGAAGGATATCCTGCCACTTGTGACAACATGGATATAGCTGGAAGACATTTTATTAAGAGAAATAAGACAGGCACAGAAAGCCAAATTCCCAATGATTTCACTTATACGTGGAATCTAAAAACATTGACTCATAGAAGTGGAGAGTAGAATGGTGGTTATCAGGGATCTTTGAAAAAAGACATTTCAATAGAGAAGACATACAAACAGCCAGCAGACATATAAAAAAGGTTTGTGTTCGGAAATATTGGTCAAAGTATTCAAAATTTCAGTTAGATAGAAGGAACGTTCAAGAGATCTAAGCCAGGCAAGGTGGTGCATACTTGTGATCCCAGCAACTTGGGAGACTGAGGCAGGAGGATCACAAGTTCCAGGCCAGCCTTACTAACTTAGTGAGGCCCTAAGCAACTTAGTGAGACTTGGCCTCAAAAAAAAAAAAAAAAAAAAAAAGACTGGGTATATGTATGTAGCTCAGTGGTAAAGAACCTTGGGGTTCAATTCCTAAACACACACCAGTCCAAGACATTTACTGTACAAAATGGTGACTATAGGGAGTAACAGTATGTAATATTCTAGAAATCACTTAGTAGATTTTTAAGTGCTTTCACCATAAAAAAATAAGCAAGGTAATATATGTTAATAGCTATTCCACAATGTATACATATTTCAAAACCTCAATAAATTCAATTTGTGCCTCACTTTATCCTGTCCTTAAATTCCGTCTTTGCAAAAACGTCAAGGACCCTCCAGACCTCAGTAGAAGTCCACTTCCCTTTGGGGCACCTCCTCAGGACCGCTGTCCCGGTGACAGTCACTTCCCTTGGCTTGCTCCTTTTCATCCTTTAGACCTCGTGTTACATGTCACTTCCTTAGGCCTTACCTGGCCACACTAGTCCAAAGTTGCTCCCCATGTTAATCTGTACATTAGCTGTTGTTGTTTCCTCCATAGCATTTATCGTATTTTCTATTTCTTTCCCTGCTTGACTAGACTTTCCTGTACCTTCCTCATCAGTCAGGAGGCCCAGGAAGCCAGCACCCACACCTGTCCTGTGCACATAGTGAACACTCCACGGGTTTTTGTTGTCTGAATGGAAGGCAGCCCTTCAACATCCTGACTCTTTGCTCCTGGTCCACTCCCAGGGCACCCACACCTCTCCTCTCTCTTCTCCTCCTATTGGGATACAATGGGAGAGGAATTCTCTAGCCAAGGTCACTCTGTCCCACTCCTTCAGGAAACTCTTCACGCCCCTGATTCTTTCTCCTGTTCCTCATCTTTATTAATCCTTGCCTATCAATATTCCAAGCTTCGGGACCACATGTAACTGCCTTGTCCCTTTCCCTTCCGGACTTCGCTGTCCTGTGTTCTTGTCTCACACTTTCTCAGGATCTTTTTTTTTTTATTTTTTTTGATACAGGGATTTCCCCAGGGTCGCGTTCTTTACGGTCCCTATAGAAAAGTAGGGCTCCTTCTGGGGCGAAGTCAGTGTGGGTGGGGGAATGGCCCTGACCTGGCGTGAGGCTGGGAAGCTGGGGGAGCAGAAGGCTGCGGGAGCGGGGGTCCAGGGCGCGGCGTGCGGGAGGGCTTGAGCCACTATGACGCGGAGCAGGTGCGGAGACTCGGCGAGGCGCGCGCACAGCGAAGAGGGAGAGGCGTGCGCGTGCGCGTGTGCGTGTGCGTGCGTACAGTCGCCACTGTGCGCCTGCGCCGCGGCTGCCCGACTCCCTCCTCCCTCCGGCAAAACCCCGCTACGCGGTGAGGGGAGGCGGCGGCGGCGACGACGGCCGCGGGGATTCCGGAAGGCCACCCTTCACCCGGAAATGGTTGATGAGGAACATGGCGTTGCTGGTGCGAGTCCTTGTGAGTGCAGGAGCAGTTTTCTGTGGTGGTCTGCCGGGTGTCCGGCTTGGAATCGGAGTGGGAGGAGCGGGGTGGTGGTGGAAGGACACGCACGAGAGGAGCAGCTTGGCTGCCTGGCCGCCTTTGCGCGGGGAAACTGAGGCACCTCTCCATTTCTCCCTACCCCTGGTTTTGGCTTGGCTTCTCCCTCCTACGAGGAGGGAGAGAGTGGCAGTGGACCTTTATTTGATAAGGTTTGCTTTCCCTCAGTACCACTTCCGCTCAGGGAGAGGAGCACCGGGGGCGCTGAGTGGAGTTGCAGAAGACTGCCTGTCACTGATGCACACAGTGTGACCTTGGGCAAGACACTTTCGGGCTAAGTGTCCCCATGTGAGAATGGACAGCTTGTGTTTTTGTAGTCCTTTTGGATTCTGAGGTTCTCTGAGTTTGTTTTAGAGACCGTAAGTCAGCTCTCCACTGTCCGGTTAAGTGGATTATAGATTATTAGGTTGAAAGCTGCTCGAGAACCCAGGTCATATCTGTGGTTTTCACTTTGTTTAGCATTGTGTCCGGCATGTACAGTGGAGACTTTGACCGTGGGTGAATGAAGTAATGACTGCTAGACTCTTTAGCATCCATATGGGAAGCTATTGCACCTTTTGAGACGTGGTCCCAATCCTCTTGAGATTCACTCTTTCTAGCACACTTTGACCCCTAGAAGTTAAACGTGGAAGAAAGTGACAGCAGAAAAAAGGTTACCAGAATACAGAGTTTAGTTCCTAATCATAAAAGGACAAGTCTTTTAAAAACTGGGTCAAGGACACTGTCTTTCATAGCAGACATTGTCTATTCCTGCCTTTGGCTATCTTGTTATTTTACACTTGTGTTTTAAATCTTTTAATATATGGCTTACAAAGACTGCAGTTTTACTTATTGTATTCCTAGTCAGCCCAGCAAAGTGCTGTACCCTCTATTGCTGCTCAGTGAATATTTATGGAATAGTTCCTGTAACTTACAAAAGGATTTACTTGGTGAAGTAATTGTTGATGCCAAGGTAGAAATTGATCCAGGTCTAAGGACAGTTGGGGAAATGGCAGCTAGTATGTTCTAAATTACTTATTTATTTATTTATTTATTACTTTTTTTGCCGTGCTGTGGATTGAATCCAGGGCCTGGCATGTGCTGGACAAGTGCTCTTCCACTGAACTATACTCCCAGGTCTAAATTATTCAGTTTTTCAGATACATATTTGGCAAAAAAGATAAAAAGTTTATTGGACTCCAGAAACCTGAAATGAACAGCTTGCTTTGTTTTAGAAATTAGTGGCTGCCCTAGCTGTCTTGTATATTATTGTCCCTGAGCATGTGGACTGTTTCATTTCTTTTTAGGTGCTAGCATCAGTTAAAACTACCTCTTTACCTGCCTTTTTTTTTTTTTCCTTTGGTGCTGGGATTGGACCCAGGGGTGCTTCACCACTTTGCTACATTCCCAGCCCCTGGTTTTTATTTTTATTTTATTTATTTATTTTTTTTAAAAGAGAGGACAGTGAGAGAGAGAATCAATTTTTATTGAGTTTTTCACATTGCTTTCGTTTCTCTGACACTTCGTTGTGTACGCGGGTGCTGGGGCTTGAACCCAGGTACTTGCGTATGCTGGGCAAGCACCTTAACCTCCAAGCCACCGCTCCAGTCCCCTATTTTTTTTTAATTTTGAGACAGGGTCTTGCTAAGTTGCTGAGACTGGTGTCCAACTTGTTATCCTCCTGCTTCAGCCTCCTAAGTTGCTGGGATTATAGGCATGCACCACCATACCCAGCTTAATCTTTTTATACAGTGAGTGCAAGTTCAGATAAGGAAAATCTTTTTCACTGTATATTCTGATTCTCTAAGGTGGTCATCTCTTCCTTCCCCACCTCTCATCCTTCTCCTTTGTGGTACTGGGGATTGAACCCTGGGGCACTACCATTGAGTTATATCACCAACCCCTTTTTAAATTTGATTTAAATTTTATTTATTTATTTATGATTGAACCCAGGGGCGCTTAACCACTGAGCCATATTCCCAGTTCCTTTTATTTTTTATTTTGAGACAGGGTGTTGCTGAGTTGCTTGTGTGACACTAAGTTGCTGAGGCTGGAATTGAATTTTCTATGCTCCTGCTTCAGACCCTTCCCGAAAGTTGGTGGGATTACAGGTGTGTGCCACCATGCCTAGCTTAAATTTTATTTTGAGAAAGCGTCTCATTAAGTTGTCCAAAATGGCCTTGAATTTGCAGGACTCCTGCCTCAGCCTCCCTAGTGGCTGGGATCACGTGGGAGTATAGGTATGCACCACCCAGCCAGGTTCTCTGTGGTCTTATTAATGTTATGTAACATGATAAAACAAAAACAATGAAAACTTCCTTAGGACAAATTGAAAGGGGCTAGGCATTGTGCAGAATTAACAAACAGTAAGATGTATCTGTCTAGGAGTCTGAAGAGTCTTGGTTGAAAGCTTGGCTATGCTACTTAAAGTGGCCATGACCTTGAGCACGTTCTCTGATACTTAGATTTTTCTTAATAAAGTTGCTAGGGTTGATTAGAGAATCAGTTGATATGTTTAAACCATTCCTTCCCTTTTTAATTCAACAACTGTTTTGAGTGTTTACTGCATTCTAAGAACTATACAAAGCACTGCATGAAAAGCACAAACCTTGGGCTGGAGTGGTGGTTCAGTGGTTACAGCACTTGCCTAGCATGTGTGAAGACATGGGTTCGAACCTCAGTGAAAAACTAAATAAAATTGATTCTCTTTCTCACTGTCCCTCTCTCTCTTTAAAAAGAAAAAGAAAAACACAAACCTTACGTTTATAATCCAATAGGAGAGCTACTAAACTACTAATACAGTACTTAGAAAACTGTACTAGAAGTTTATAGCAGGCACAGGTATGGGAGCAGAATAGAAAGGCACTTGAAGACAAGGAAAGAGATGCCTTTGAAGTGAGTGTTAGATGGAGTTGGGGGAAAGCCATAGAAAAAATAATTTATTTTAATAATTTTAGACAATCAAGGGACTGTAAGTAAATCTGACTAGACTAAGGGACATTCATAGAGAAATGGCAGAAAAGGCCTTGGGTATCATGGTTAAGAGTTTGTGAGATTTATTTTGAAGGCAGAGGGGAGCCTTTGAAATATTTTAAGCAAGTACTTGAACCTTAATTTTTAAAAATTTGTTTTGATCCACTTATTGTCTTTTTCCTAATTTTTTCTAAATTGAGAAAGAATAACCAACATACAATAAATTACCCTATTTAATTGTAGTCCGATTTTTTTTTTTTTAAGAGAGAGGGATAGAGGGAGAGGGAGAGAGAATCAATTTTATTTTTTTATCAGGTCTTTGTTTCTCTGACAGTTGTGTATGTGGTACTGGGGTTTGAACCCAGGTCCTTGTACATGCCAGGCAAGCACTCAAACCACTCCAGCGTCTTTTTAAAAAAGAGAGAGAGGGAGAGAGAAAGAGAATCAACTTTATTTTTTTATCTGGGTTCTGTTTTTCAGATACTTAGTTTTGTATGTGGTGCTAGGGTTTGAACCTGGGTCCTTGTGCATGCTAGGCAAGTGCTGTAACTGTAGAGCCATCACTCTAGCCCCAGTCTGATAAGTTTTGACATAGTTTTGATACCTGAAAAGCTGTCACTACACTAAAAGTAATAGACATATCAATCACTCCTGAAAGTTTTTCTGTTCCCTTTTGTAATAACTTTCTCCTTTTGTTCCTTCTCCCCGCAACCACAGCTGATCAGGGAAGACTTAATGCTTCTTAATTTTTTTTTAATTTTTAATTTTTTTCTCCAGCCCTGGGAATTTAATCCCCAGAGCTAGATCTCCAGCCTTTTTTTTTTTTTTTTTTTTTTCCGCCTAGGCTTAGCATTGCATTAATCTTGTGATCCTGGTGCCTCAACCTCCTGAGTCATTGGGATTATAGGCTGTTTACATAGTAAATACTCATTCCTACTACTAGATTTTTGTTTTAATAGATCCCTGCAGCAGTTGTGGATAGATGAATCAGAGGAGCTAAGATTAGAGTCCTCAAGTTACTCAAAAGCCACTTAATTCCTGGAAAAAGTAATGGAGGTCTGTATTAAGGGAAGGTGGAGTAAAAGGGAAGGAATAGTCAGGCTGATCAAATAATATGATTTCTTTGAGAATAAGGCTTTGAGGCACATCAGCCCCATTCTGGAGTTGACTTGTCCCCACAGGAGTCTAGATCCTTTTACTAGATATTGCCATTTAGAAACCAAATCTGGGTGCTACATGTACTCATTGCTATTGTAGTGTCATTGCTTCCAGGTCCTATCAGGACATGGGTAGGAGATTAACATACACATAAAAATACACATTTGCATTTCTTTATATATCTACATATGTTAAACACACCAATTACTCTTAAGTCCAGTCCACCATCACAGGGTTTATTCTACCTTTCTACCCTTCTCCCTTGCCATATTTGTTAACTTCTTTCTGTAATAGAAACCTGACCCCTCACCCTAAATGTAGTTTCTGATTTGAGCAAATTCTCCTTGTATATAGCCAGTCTTTTGAAGGTTTGCATTGGACACACCCAACAAATTGGAAAAAGATGTGTAGTCTGTAATTTTTCTTTTTTTAAAATTGATACTGGGGATGGAGCCCAGGACTTTGTGCATAGTAGGCACACGCTATACCATTGAACTACATACCCAGCTCAAGTTTTTTTTCTTTTAGTTTTTTCTTTTCTTTTAAAGAGAGGGACAGTGAGACAGAGAAAGAGAGAAACAACTTTATTTAGTTTTTCACATGGCTTTAGTTGCTCCAACACTCAATTGTGTACGTGGTGCTGGGGTTTGAACCCCATGCTTGCCAGGCAAGCGCCGAAACCGCTGAGCCACCGCTCCAGCCCCTTCTTTTAGTTTTTCATGTGACTTCCATTCGTCGCACGCTTCGTTGTGTGCATGGTGCTGGGGTTTGAACTTGTGTATTCATGCATGCCAAGGCAAGTGCCGTAACCACTGCCGAGTCACTGCTCCAGCCCTCAGCTCAATAGTTTCTGAAAGAGTGGTTGGACATTCTCTTCTGCTGCTGACTTGAAGCTTCCTTTTGCAGTATGTCACATTGTAATCTGCAGGAGTTTGTTACAGTAGTATCTGTTCTTTGGACTATGGAATTGATTTAGTAACCATGGCATTCAGAATATAAGTATCAGGGAACTGTTGAGTAAATTTGGTGATTACAGTTGGTTGTCATTATTCATGTATTCTGTATTTGCTAATTAATCACCTGGTTGGTAAAATTTATTAGTAACACCAAAATCAATAACTCACAGCATTTCAGTCATTGCAGTTATGTACAGAGAGATGGGTGAGAAATTTGAGCCACCAGTGTGCCTGTTCCCCGCTGAGGTGGAACAAGGCAATACTCTGCCTTACTGTTTAACTTCCATACTGTACAAAATATCCTTTTCATGGTCTATTTAGTGCCATATTTTTCGCTTTGTTGCTGTTGTACTTGTTTAAAGTGGCTGGCAAATGTAGTGCTAAAATGTTGTCTAGCATGGCTGAGTATAAGAAAGCTGTGATGTGCCTTATGTGTGTCAGATATCTTAACGTTTTGTTCAGGAGTGGGTGATTGTTTTGTTCAGGAGTGGGTGCTGTTGGCTGTCATATCGGTGCTAATGACTATTAAGTCGGGAGCTTTCAACAGAAGCACACATAAAACAAAGTTATCTATTGGTTGATGAAAATTTTGTGACCAAAGGTTTCCTGGGACCCCACACTGTTTTCCCCCTAGGAGTAATGGTTCAGTATGCCAGGTTAAAAACAAAATTTTAAGAAGATGGTTCTTGTTTATGTGACAGTTTGCTGGGTAAAGGGAAGCCTACATAATTCAGTAAAAACTGTTCATAATGATAGTAATGCCTATGTGTGTTTATTTTTCTATTATCGAAATGCTTTTTACAAATGTTCCTCAGAATGCTCATGTGAGGTAACTTATTCCCATTTGTCATAAGGTAATATGGACCGCCAGATTGTTGAGTAACTAGTTCAGATCACACAGCTGTTTAATGGCAGGCCCAGGTTTCAAATATCCTTTCTTGCTACATCTTAGCAGTTTCAATTAAGAATTTGTTGTGGAATTAGAGAAAGAAAGAACAGAGATGATGTTTCTTTCTTCAATAAGTACTGATTTAAAGTATTGGCCTAAGACCAAAAATAACCAAAATTACTTTTGTTGACATTAGAAATAACATGATGAAATTCTTAAGAAAATTCTCTGTGTTGTTTCTACTTGTAATTTCCTCTTACTTTCCCCACTATTTTTTTGCCCTGACTTTGTAGAAGTTTTTTTTATTAACCCATATTTGCATTTTAAGGAAAGGAATACCTGACATACAATAAGTCTGGTGAATTTCTCAGTGTTAATAAAACAAAACACCAGTAATTGTCTCTCATTTGGAAACCATTTCAGTAGGTCAAACCTAACTGAAATAAAATATTTTTAGCTGTACTTTTCATTTGAAATATAAGGTGCCACAAGTGGTCTATTGGAAAGAGTTACACAATTTTAGAACTGTGAGACACTTTAGAAAGCATCTGTAGGTTTAAAATTCTAATGCTTTCCCCACTCCACCCCTGAACCCTCCCTACTCCCAAGGAAATGGAGATCAGATTTAGCTTAATACTGAACTGAACATACTGCAAGTTATATTTGTTAATTTTTTTTTTAAATCTTGAGAAATAGGGATTTAATCTTCATTTCATAGAAGGGACAACCAAGCCTCACAGAGGTTGTTAACTAATATGTAGCTCGTGAAGAGGAAACGAGGTAACTTTCTGATTCTAAGTGCATGGCTGTTTCCACAGTATGCTTTTTTTTTTTTTTTTTTTTTTTTTAAAGAAAGAGGAACAGTGAGAGAGAGAGACAGAGAAAGAGAGAAACAACTTTATTTAGTTTTTCCACATGGCCTTAGTTGCTCCAACACAGTAGTTGTGTATGTGGTGCTGGGGTTTGAACCCAGGTCCTCGTGCTTGCCAGGCAAGCACCGAAACCGCTGAGCCACCGCTCCAGCCCCTTTGAACCCAGGTCCTCGTGCTTGCCAGGCAAGCACCGAAACCGCTGAGCCACCGCTCCAGCCCCACAGTATGCTGTTTTAATCATTTCAGGACTACCCATGACTAGTTTGGGGGCTAGAAGGGACCTTGGAGATAATCTCTTTACCCTTTCATCCCATAAGTGAGCATGGATTCTGGAGTTGGGCTGCCTGGGTTCCAATCCCAAACCTGCTGTTTATTAGTTATGTGTCCTTGGGAAGTTGTTTTTCCTATACACATCTGCTTCCTTTTTTTTTTTAATACTTTTTTTTTAAATGACAGTTTATTTATTTTTAAAGAGAGAGGGAGAAACAACATTATTTAGTTTTTTCACATGGCTTTAGTTGCTCCAACACTTAGTTGTGTACGTGGTGCTGGGGTTTGAACCCGGGTCCTTGTGCCTGCCAGGCAAGCGCCGAAACCGCTGAGCCACCGCTCCAGCCCCATCTGCTTCCTTTTGTGTGTACATGGAGTCATAAAAATATGCCTAGGTCACTGGGTGGTTATTGGGAGGTTTAAATGTTAGGGTGAAAGTTGCAACCCTCCACTTACATAGTTCATTCCTCTGGCAATCAGCCCCTCATCTTCCAGCAGTAATCTCATTAGTATAAACTCAGGTAAGGTTGAAAGGGGCTTATTAGAAACAACAAAACACTTCCTTCAATGACTGAGACATTCCAAGGGTTTTAGGAACTAGAAATGAAGACCAAATACATATTTCTTATTATATCACAGTGTCTCAGGTACACTCTGCCTTTGACTTATGAAGTCTGATCTAGGTTCCTGACAGACACTTGTTTTTCTTTCTCTAGAGGAACCAGACTAGCATCTCCCAGTGGGTTCCAGTATGCAGCCGAATAGTATCAGTGTCTCCTACCCAAGGACAGTGGGACAGGACTCTTTCTGGCATTTCCCAGGTAAGGTTTGTTGTTCCTTCTGGTATGAAAATCTAGTGTTCATGTGCAAATGTCGTGTATTTATAGATTAGCCAACCAAACTGTGTGATGGAAAAACCTCATGAGACCACTGTGGGTCTCTGTGGTGCTGGCTCAGGACTGATTTCTGCAGTATGGTGGCTAGGACGTTGCCTCTAAATACCTCAGCAATGGAACTTAACCTAGGATACCATGTTACAGTCTGATGATTTTTACTGTTGGGGAGTTTTTCCAGATACTCCTCTCAGAGTTAACTAACTTTTTTCAGTTTCTTTTTGAAGCTACTTTGTGCTACTTTTATTTGAGGTGAGAAATGTTCTTTTTCTTTTTCCTTTTTATGAACATAAAATCCAAGAAACAATTATTTGAGGCCATTTGAGGCCTTAGTTTATTATTGACTACATGTTTCATTATAATATAGTTAATCTTGGACACATTGTGAGGGGATTTTTATTTCTATTAATTTTTTTATTCATACAAATAGTTTAGAAATAAAAATCACCTAACTTCACACCTGGAAATCCTGATTTTTTTTTTTTTTTCAGGGCTGAGGACAGAACTCAGAGCCTTGGGTGTGCTAGGCAAGCGCTCTGCCACTGAGCTAAATCCCCAACCCCTGAAATCCTGATATTTTCATCTCTATTGGTTCTTTCTCTGCCATTAAGTATGTGTGTATATACTAATTTTTCCCTTAAGTACCTGAACTGCTATCCACAGAATTTTATATTCTGGTGTCTTTTCACTTAGTAGAGCAGATTTGGTTCTTATTTTTTATTTATTTATTAATTATCAGGGATTGAACCCAGGGACACTTTAATGTTGAGCTACATCCCCTCCCAGCCTTTTTTTTTTTTTTTAATTAAAGAGAGAGGGACAATGAGAGAAAGAGAATCAACTTTATTTAGCTTTTCATGTAGCTTTTGTTGATCTGAGACTGTTGTGTACGTGGTGCTGGGGTTTGAACTTGGGTACTTGTGCATGCCAGGCAAGCGCTGTAACCGCTGAGCCACTACTCCAGCTGCCCCTCCCACCCCCAGCCCTTCTTATTTTTTATTTTGAGACAGGTTCTTGCTGCATGCTTAGGGCTTCAATAAATTGCTAAGGCTGATCTCACACTTGGAATCCTCCTTCCTTGGCCTCCCCAGTCACTGGGATTATAGTCATGTGCCACCACACCCAGCATTATTCATGTTATTTAGATAGTTTTTACTTGATATTAAAATTACTCCCTACTTTTGCCATTATAGGCTTTAATCTCCTTACCATATTCCATGTAGAGTACCCTGGGTTCAACATCCAGTACCACATTAAAAAAAAAGAAAAAGCTACAATGAATATACAAATATTTCTTTGATATTCTTCTTTGAATTCTTTTGGATATATGCCCAGACTTGAATTGGTATATATATGATAATTCTTTTTATTTTCTGGTATTGGGGGATTGAACGCAGAGGCACTGTACCTCTGAGCTGCATCCCCAGCCCTTTTTATTATTTTGAGACAGGGTCTTGCTGAGCTGCCCAGGCTGGCCTCTAACTTTCCATCCTTCCTGCCTCATCCTCCCAGATAGCTGAGATTACAGGCATGTGCCATTGTACCCAGCTATATATGATCACTTTATTGATGGTTTCTGATTACAACAGTTGTTACTGTGGTATTTGCCTACTGCTGATTTTCTGTTTCCATCATTCCTATATTTATTAAGTAGGGGTCTTTTGTAGCAAAGAGCTGTCATTTCTTCCCTACTTATTTATTTAATGTATGAGCTCATAGATATTTATTTTCTTCAATGATTTATAATCTATTCTCTTTCTTTCTTTCTTTTTTTTTTTTAAAGAGAGAATCAGTATTATTTATTTTTTTATCTGGTCCCCAGTTCTCTAACACTCAGTTGTGTATATGGTGCTGGGGTTCAAACCCAGGTCCTTGTTCATGCTAGACAAGCGCTCCAACCTCTGAGCTACTGCTCCAGCCCCTATAATTTATTGTCTAATTAGTTATTTTATTGATCCAGCTATCACAGTGTTGGCTCTTGGGAATATCTTCAGTTTCTTTCTACATGTCCCCATCATTTTTTTTTTAATACTTCCTTATTTTCTGATATCTACAGAAGTTTCAGGTTCATATTGTATTTTCCTTGCTGTGGCTTTAGATTCAAACATTTCTCCGAGGATCCCTTGTTTCTTTTATTGGAGAATGGAATTTCCAAATTTCATTCTCCAATAAAATTGTCTGGGTGCTAAGAGTACCTGAACCTTTGTTGAACTTAAAAAAAAACTCAGGTTTTTTTTTAAGGCAGCTTGTTATAAGGAACAGAACATAGCTTTAAATATATGTCCCACTCCTTAGTGAACTTTATTTAGTGTCCTAATTTCTAAAATGAGAAAGAAACTATCTGTTGAACAAAGTTGTTGTGAGGTAAGAAAGACATAAAGCATAGAGGTACTGGGGTACAGGAGAGCTTCAGTAGGTTGTTACTGCTATTTTTGTTGCTGTGTATATTCATGTTACTTGTGTAAGCTTTCTCTTCACTGTGTGAAATGACCCTTAATTTTTTTTGTTCCTAAAACAACCTTCACTAAGTTGTAACCTCTTCCTTGGTTTTAGTTTCCTCATCTGTAAAGTGAAAAAAGGTTGGATTAGAAGATCACTGAGCTTTCTTCCAGTTCAAGTATTATTCTGTTACTCCTTAATTCTCCAGTTGCCTTTTCTCCAAGATAAACAGCCTCAATTCATTTTAACCTTTCCACTAGGACCTTTTATTCATCCCTTTAATCATTTCTGTGGTTCTTTTTTGAATCTTTGCCAGGTTGTCCTTCTCTTTGAAAAAAAATAGAAGAAAAATCCACCTAGTTTTTATTGAGTACTGACTCCATGCCCAGAATGGTGTTGAGCATTGGGACAGAAAATAAAAGAAGTATAAGATTGATTGTGCCCTGGTGGAGCTTATAGTTGTGCTAAACTATAAGACACACACCCTCCCATGGCATTTTAGAATTGCTTGAGTCTCTCTCCCTTTCTCTTTCTTTCTCTCTCTCATCAAGGACTTTCAGAACACTTTTGAAAGCAAAAATAAGCCAGGTGTGGTGGCACACAAGCTATAATCCCAGCTACCTAGGAGGCAGAGGCAGTAGGATGAGAAGTTCAAGGCCAGCCTCAGCAATTTAGCAAGGCCCTAAGCAACTTAGGAAGACCCTGTCTCAAAATAAAAAAATAATGAAAAGGGCTGGGGGGATATGGCTCAGTGGTATAGTGCCCCAAGTTCAATTCAGTTCCCAGAACAACAACAACAAAAAATCCTCCCCAAAATAAGCAAACAAAAATAAGTGAAATCATATAATCCTTTTAACCAGGAGGTATCTGCAAAAGAGCTTATTACTATAGTTGTCTGAACAGGTCTTTACTTACCTATATGTATTTATACACACACACACACACACACACACACATATATATATATATTTTTTTTTTTTTTTTTTTTTTTTTAAATAAAGAGAATTTATTTTTTCATCTGGCCTTCATTTTTTGACACTTGTGTATGTGGCACTGGGATTTGAACCTGGGTCCTTGTACATGCCAGTGAGTGCTTTAACCATTGAACCACCACTCTAGCCCCATTTACTTTTTATATTATGTGTTGTAGATTACACACTTCTTTCACATTGTTTTATGAGACAGGCAGAGCTGGAGCTTCAGCCTAAATCTATGACTCTGTTTATTCTCGTTCCAGTGCACAGAGCTTCCTTACCTCAACCTTTTTATCATTTTATCATCTTTATCTGCCCTTCTTCTATGAAGTATTTTCTTTTTTCTTTTTGTAGAGAGGGCGGGACAGTGAGAGAGAGAGAGAAAGCATCAATTTTATTTAATTTTTTATGTGGTTTTTGTTGCTGTGACACTTCATTGTGTACATGGTGCCGGGGTTCAAACCTGTATTCTCGTGTACGCCAGGCAAGCTCCATAACCACCGAGCAACCGCTCTAGTCCCCTAAGAAATATTTTCTGATGACTCTAGGTCATTCTTTTTCCATTTCCAAATTTCCGTTGTTTACTCTGCCTATTTCACATCTTTAAGCATTTTTATACATTTTATTGAAGTATAATTAAAATATACAAAAAAGCACAGGTCATACATGAACTACCAGCAAATTATGACAAAGTAAACATACCTAGCACCCAGATCAAGAAAGAGAATATTCCAGGATTTCAGAAGCCTCCCCATCCCCTACTAGTCACTGCCTCCAACCAAGGTTAGCTGGTTTCACTTTGAATATAATAGATGGCGTTTGTTTACGTATGTGTAGTATGTAGACTCTTGTGTTTGTCTGCTGTCACTCAGCTTTTTTCTAGAAGTTCATCCATGTTTTTCTAGTTACAGTTTATTCTCATAGTGTTTTATTTTGATAGACGAATATGCCACAGTTCGTTTATCCATTCTTTTGTTGATGAATATTTGGGTTGTTTCCATTTGAGCACTTTTATGAATTGTGTTCCTATGATCATTCTTTTTTATTCTTTTTTTTTTTAAGAGAGAATTAATTTAAGTTTTACATGTGACTTTCTGTGCTCGGACATTTACCTCTGCACGTGGTGCTGGGGTTCAACTCCACGTCCTTGAGCATTCCAGGCAAGTGCCTTAACTGCTGAGCCACTGCTCCAGCCCCCTGTAATTATTCTTATTCATGTGAACATATGTATACATGTCTGGTAACGAAACAGAATTGTGGAGTTTGCAGGTTCTTACATTCATTTTAAGTAGATGCTGCCCGATATTTTTCCAAAATGACTAACATTTTGCACTACCACCAACAGTGTATGAGGATTCCAGTTGCTCTGCATTCTTGCTAACATTTGGGTTATTTTTCTGTTTGTTTTTGTAGTGGGTGATAATTTAAAAGATGATTTTTCAGTAAACCTTTTTCCTCTTCATAAGATTATGAGCCTTTTAATGGGAGCGGTGGCTCAGTGGTATTGTGCTTGCCTGGCAATGTGCAAAACCTGGGTTTGAACCCCAGCACCACATACATAAATAAGCATCTGGGAAACAAAGGCCAGATGAAAGCTAAATAAAGTTGATTCTTTCTTTCTCTTTCCTTCTTTCCCTCTTTGTCTCACTTTCAAAAAAAAAAAAAAAGATTATGAGCCTTTTAAGGATGAGGATTCTGTCTGTATCCAAAATCCTGCATAAAGGCTGGCATATCCTGGGCATTTAATAGAGGTTGGGTGAATGAAGCATATATGTTTGATGTATGTATAGAAAAGGACAGGAAGGAAATAATCAGAAGTAAAAAATGTTCAGGTGTAAGATTTATTCATTCAACAAATGTTTGAGGGTTTCCCTTGTGCAATGCACTGTACTTGATTCTGGTGATTATACCTAGTTCTTACTTTCATATGTATTTTTTGGTAGTGATAATTGAGAATGATCAAGTATATAAAAATATATATATAGTTATACATTATTATGAGTACCATAAAAATAAATGAACAAATTGATACTGTAACAGAGAATAAAAGGTTGGAAGGAGCCTATTTTTAGATAAGGTGGTCAGAGAAGGCTTCTTTGAAAAAGTGACATTTCTTTTTCAGGGTATCTTTTCTCTTTATCTAGTTAATTTATTGATGTCCTTTTTTTTTTTTTTTTTTAAAGAGAAGGACAGTGAGAGAGAGAGAGAGAGAATCAATTTTTATTTAGTTTTGTACATGGCCTTCATTGCTCTGACACTTAGTTGTGTATGTGGGTCCTGGGGTTTGAACCCGTGTATTCCCGCATGCCGGGCAAGCACCATAACCGCTGAGCCACCACTCCAGCTCTATTGATGTCCTTTTAATTAAAACAAAAAATTGAGGTCTTAAGTGTCAAATTAATCTTTTTGAGGGTAGCAAAGAGTGGATAGTACAAAAAAGTAAGTTTGTGTGTTTATAGATAGCCATAGGTGTGGGAAAAGTAGATGTACATAGGTACTTCAGTAGTTTAGTATACTGAACCATGTTTACTCATCAATAAAGATGGGACAGAACTATAGTAGGCAATGGCACAACCAGAGAAGGAATCTATTAATTATTCCTGGATTTGTGGGAAAGAGAAAGATAACATAGCCTATTAGAACTTAGTTCAAAGCACAACTTATTGAAACTTCTGCTCTTGGTTATATTCTTTGAACTGATTTAAATGCTTTGTGTTCTGGGTGGACTGTTAGAATGATGTGCATGATGTCATGGGAGGTGTTCTGTTTAGTCCCTGTTTTATAAAGCCTGCTTGATACTCAGGAATTAAAGCACAAGTGTCCCTGGGACTTAACCAAAAGGATTCTGACTAATCTTATAATATCCTTGTTTGGAAAATGTGAATAGTAATGTTCCACAATTAGAAATTCTATTTTCCTTCATTAAAATTAAAGAGGAAAATCATTTTCATTGCATGTCCCATCTCTTCTTGCAATAAACCAGAACTGAGGGATTAACCCTCTTCCTGCTCCCTCCCCACTTTTTTTTATTGTAAAGTTAATAAAACATTACTGAGTTCCGAAACTGGATTCCTAAACTTAGTCACCATTCTTTTTATTTCCCCCAGTACTGCGGATCAAATCCATGGCCTCATGCATGCTAGACAAGTGTGCTACCACTGAGCCATATCCCAGCTGTTACTCATAATTTTTTTTTTAAGAGACAGGGACAGAGAGAGAGACCCACACACATATACCCACATATATAAACAATTTTTTTTTTTTAAGAGAGAGGGACAGTGAGAGAGACAGAGAAAGAGAGAAACAACTTTATTTAGTTTTTCACATGGCCTTAGTTACTCCAACACTCAGTTGTGTACGAGGTGCTGGGGTTTGAACCCGGATCCTCATGCTTGCCAGGCTAGCGCCGAAACCGCTGAGCCACTGCTCCAGCCCCCACAATCAATTTTTATTTTTAGTTTTTCATGTGGTTTTCATTCCCCTGACATTTTGTTGTGTAGGAGGTGGTGGGGTTCAAACCTACATCCTTGTGCATGCCAGGCAACCACCTTAACCACCAAGCTACCGCGCCAGCCCTGTTATCCATAATTTTAATGTAATAAAATAACCCTTTCAGTTCTGTGTCTTGCTTCCTACCTAGACTTACCCCATATGCATTCATGGTTTTGCCTATGACTTTATCCATTTTTCATGTTAAAAATAATAATCTGTAATATAAACTATGACTTTGGGTGCTAGGACATGTCCAGGTATGTTCATTGTAACAAACGTACACTTTGGTGTGGGATGTTTAATAGTGGGGGAGGTTGTGCACTGGGGGAAGAGGGCATGTGGGAATCCTGTACTTCCAGCTGGATTTTGCTATGCACTTAAAAATTGCTTTAAAAAGCCTGATAAAAATAGCAATGGTTACCTGATTTTCCATTGAGTGATTGTGCCTTAATTTAATTAGTTCTTCTTATTGGACTTTTCCCTTAGTTTTCACTTTTGTAAATAATGACACAATGAAGATCTCTTGCATGTCGTTTTCTCCTTAGGAATTTGCTTTCAAAACTGTGTGCTTTGGGGGCTGGAGCGGTAGCTCAGCGGTTACGGCACTTGCCTGGCATGCGCTAGTATGCGAGTTCAAACCCCAGTACCATGTACACAACAAAATCTCAGAGTAACAAAAGGCACATGAAAGACTAAATAAAAATTATTTCTCTCTCTCTCACTGTCCCTCTGTCTTTTAAAACAAAACAAAACAAAACAAAGCTGTGTGCTTTGTTCTTGATATAAAAACATCAACCTAAGAAAGTTGTGAAGATTAAAGAAGGATAGAAGGATTTTTGTATGGCGTTTGCATAGTACCTGGCACATGACAATTATAAATAGTGGCTGCTATATTGCCAAATCATTTTCAAATGCAGTGTGAAGGCAAAAGGAAGCCATTTATGGTCTGAACAGTGTTGATGTTGCTGATGATGGAAAATTCTGTTTATTGATTATCTATTTTGTGAAAGGTACTTTATATCATTGTCTCCTTTAAATCTCACTGTAATAATTGAGATTCTGTAAGTTACCCATGGCCAGTGAGCTTGTAGGTGACAGAAGCAGGTTTTAAATTTAAAATTAATGTCTTTGGGGTTTTCCTGCTGCTATATTTAAATAAATACTTATAATTCTGTTTTCTAAAGTTGACTCAGATTTAGTTTCATGTTTCCAGGGCTGAATACTTTTATTTCTTCAAGTATTTATTAGATATTTATTGAGCATCTACCATGTGTCAGACACCTTTCAGGTGCTGATCTTGGATCCTCTAGGTACTCAGATCACCAGAAACTGTACTATGCAAGGTTGGCTAACACTTAATAGTCATATTTTAAGCAGTTCTCTCAGATTAACTCTCTCTCTCTCTCTCTTTTAAGAGAGAGGGACAGTGATGAGAGAGAAAAAAATCAGTTTTTATTTAGTTTTTAATGTGGCTTTTGGTGCTCGGACACTTCGTTGTTTATGTGGTGCTAAGGTTCGAACCTGGGTCCTTGTGCATGCCAGGCAAATGCTGTAACCGCTGAGCCAATGATCCAGCCCTTAAATTAACTCTCTAAGTGAATACTCAGTGTTACTTACATTCATTTTTTTATATCCCAGTTGCCCCAGATGAGACAATCTCAAACCTGTGGAGGGTCAGAACAGATTCCTGGAACAGACTTGCAGCAAAGTAGGAATTATCACATCACAAATAAGGTAAGAATTATTAGTGCTTTCTTGTTTATATAGTGCTTTCATACAGATGTTCTTCTACGTGTGTGTGGGTGATACTGGGGACTGAACCCCAGGGTACTCGGTGCTCTGTCACTGAGCTATACCACCTTCAGCTGCCCCCCCCCCTTTTTTAAGAGATAGTATGAAGTGTGTGTCTGTGAGTGAGAGAGAGTCAGTTTTTTTCATCTGGTGTTTGTTTTTCCATTATTTATTTGTGCATATGGTGCTGGGAACTTGCACATGCCAGGCAAGTACTCTACTATTAGCCAGCTCCCTCCCTACCCCTGGCACCCCAGCTCTTTCTATTCTTTATTTTGAGATAAGTTCTTATTTTGTTTTTTATTTTAAGAGAGAGAGAGAGAGAGAGAGAGAATCAGTTTTATTTGTTTTTTCATCTGGCCTTTATTTCTCCAACATTTATTTGTGTATGTGGTACCGATGTTTAAATCTGGGTCCTTGTTCATGCCAGGCAAGTACTCCAACCACTGAGCTTCCTCTCCAGCCCAATGTCTCACTAAGTTGCTGAGGTTGGCCTTGACTTGGTAATCTTCCTGCCTCAGCCATCAGAGTCATTGGGATTTACAGGCATATGTCTCCATGCCTGACAAGATGTTCTGTTTGGATCTCAACAGTATTGTTCATTATGTGAAGCAAGGAGTTTAAGTAAATATGGAAGGTGGGGCTTGGGAATTGAAATGACTTTTCCAAGGTTACAAAGGATGGTGACAGACCAACTGAAAATTTTTTTTTTTTTTTTTTTAAAGAGAGAGAAAGAGAGGGACAGTGAGAGAAAGAGAGAATACATTGTATTTAGTTTTTCATGTGGTTCTCATTGCTCCGACACTTAGTTGTGTATGTAGTGCTGGGATTTGAACCCATGTCCTTGCACATGCCAGGCAGGGGCCATAGCTGCTGGGCCACTGCTCTAGCCCCCCAAGTGAATTATTTGAACCTTCTAAGCTTATGTCCTATGTTTCTTCATTGTACCGTTTTGTCTGGGAAGCACTTTAGAAACAGTCTTCATGGGGCTGGAGCAGTGGCTCAGCAGTTATGGTGCTTGGACCCGGATTTGCACTCCAGTATCACATAAATGCCACATGAAAAGCCAAATAAAATGGATTCTCTCTTTCTCACTGTCCCTCTAAAAAAGAAAAGAAAAGAAAAAAGAAACAGTTGTCATGAATTTTGGACAAATTATGTTTTCAGAGAATTTTTTTATTGGTTTTATAACCTATTTTTCTTTGGAGAGTTTAGTATTAGAACAGGTTTTCCTTGGAATTTATTTTCTAATTGCACTTATATTTTATATATCATTAATAAAATTTGTTGTTCTAAAAAATATGAGAGTTGGGGCTGGAGCTCCTCAACGGTTGGAGCGCTTGCCTGGCATTTGTGAGGACCTGGATTTGAACTCCAGCACCACATACACAACTAAGTGTTGGAGAAACAAAGACCAGATGAAAAAAGCAATAAAATTGATTCTTAAAAAAAATATGAGAGTTGAAAAACATTTCATTCAGTGCTTGCTTTGGTTGATTGTGGTTTTGGATGACTTTTGCCTGCTTTCAGACAATATTTTTCTCACCTTTTTCTGTTATACCAATAAAGAGAAACTTCTCAGAATTATTCTTTGGGAGATGGAGATCAAGATTTTCTTTTAAGAACTGGAAGTATAGCTTGGTGGCAGAGTGCTTGCCTAGCATGTGCCAAGGTCCTATATTTGATCTCTAACACTGCCAAAAACCCCCCAAATAACGACAATCACCAAAAACTTTCCTTTTGGAAATACTTTTTTTGATAGAATTTTTATTCTAAATATTCTAAATCTATCATTTCCTAGACATAGGTTCATAGGAATATGGTCAGTGAGGTAAGTATATCCTTTTTTTTTTTTGTACTGGGAATTGAATCTAGGGTGGCTTTACCACTGAGCCACATCTCCAGCAGGGACCCCCTGTCCCCCCTTTTTTAAAACAGAGATGGGGGAGAGAGAGAGAGAGGAAGAAAGAACAGTTTTATTTATTTTTTCATCTGGCCATTGTTTCTCTAACCCTCAGTTGTGCATGTGGTGCTGAGGTTCGAACCTGAGACCTTGCCAGGCAAGTGCTCCAACCACTGAGCCATCACTCCACCTGCCCCTCCAGCCCTTTTTTTATATTTTATTTTGAGACAGGATCTTGCTTATTTGCTAGGGCCTCACTAAGTTGCTGAGGCTGACTTTGAACTTGCAATCCTCCTGCCTCAGCCTCCTGAGTTGTTGGGATTATAGGCTTGTGCCACTGTACCCGGCTAGTATGTCTTGCTTTGTAATATGGAAGACATCTGTTAGATAACATTCCAGATGTATTTGCACTCAGTGTTATGATGCCTAAAGAAATGAAAATTAAAAATTGTAGGTGAGCCAGGCACAGTGGCACAAGCCTGTAATCCCAGTGACTCAGAAGGCTGAGGCAGGAGGATTGCAAGTTCTAGGCAATTTAATGAAATCCTCTCTCAAAACAAAAGATAGAAAAGGGCTTGGGGATATAGCTTGGTGGTAAAAATGCCCCTGGGTTCAATCCTCAGTACAAAAAAAGAATTGTAGGTTAAAAAAAAAAATCTAAGCAATAAAAATGCTCTCACATCTAATGAGGAAAAAAGCATTCTTTTGAAAACTTTTTTTGACACTAGTTTTAGTTTCTTTCTCTTTGGCTATTTGGCTAAATAGCTTCCTGCTACCAAGGACTCCCTGCAGCCTGTTGAGGAGAAGGTTGGTGCTTTCACGAAGATAATAGAAGCCATGGGATTCACAGGACCATTGAAATACAGTAAATGGGTAAAGTCTTTTAAGTTCTTATTTTTCCTTTTGGGTTTTGCTCTTTCTCTTCACAGAAGATGTTTTAAAAAGTTTCTTTGTTTTCATGAAATTCATACATTATTTTGATAATTTGGTTAAAATGTACTCCCTGCTCCCCCTAACCTCCACTGCCAGGTCAGATTATGTAACATGTAGGACTGAAATACTCCTTCAACCTGATTCCTTGGAAGTAACTTACCGTAGCAAGGACCCAGTAAGACTGGACTTTTCAGACCCTTGCTACCTGATATGCCATGTATATGAGCTCTAAGGATCATATGGACAGAACTCTTCTTTTTTTTTTTTTTAAACAGAAGGACAGTGAGAGAGAAAGAAAGACAGAATTTTTTTTTTTAATTTAGTTTTTCATGTGGCCTTTGTTGCTCAGATACTTGGCTGGAGCCGGGGTTTGAACTTGTGTATGGCGCATGGCAGGCAAGCACCATAACTGCTGAGCCACTGATCTAGCCCCTGGATAGAACTCTTAAAAGGAAGCATTACTCTCTGATAAAGCATTACTCTCTGATAAATCTATTTTCATTAAGTGATTTTTTTCTAGGTCACTGTAATGACTTTCTTTAAAATTTTACAAAAAACATGTTTTTATTAAAATTGATCCTACGAGTTGTTGTAATTTTTACTATGGAAGGATATTTACCAATTATTCCTTATTAAAGCTTGGCCTAGGGCTGGAGCAGTGGTTTGGCAGTTATGGCGCTTGCCTGACATGCACGAGTACACAGGTTCAAACCCCAGCATCCACATACACAACAAAGTGTCAGAGCAACAAAAACCATGTGAAAAACTAAATAAAATTGGTTCTCTCTCTCTTTCCCCTTTTCTCTTTAAAAAAAAAAATGCTGGCATAGCACATTATCTGTTGTATAGTTATTTCTGTAGATGAGTGAATGTTCTGTCTGCCTCAGGTGCATGCTGGCCCTCGTACCTAGAATATTCGTGATTCTGTTCTTCTCAGCCCAGTTACCACCATTACTACCATTTCTCTCCATCACTATGGCCAAATGCTTTCTTTCCTTCTTTTTTCTTTTTTTTTTTTTTAAGAGAGTGACAATAAGAGAGAGAATCAATTTTATATAGTTTTTCATGTGGCTTTTGTTGCTCTGACACTTTGTGTACGTGGTACGGTGCTGAGGCTTGTACCTGTGTTCTTGTGCGTGCCTGGCAAGCACTGTAACCACTCAGCCACTGCTCCAGCCTGGCCAAGTGTTTTTTAATGCCTTTCATGGTTGCTAGAATATTGGATAAGCCTAATCAGAGCAAGCCCACATAACAGAATAGGGAAGACATTTCCAAAAAATATCATAACTTTCTCAAAACAACCAAGTAATGGTCATTCTACCATTTTAATAAGTTGGATTCAAATTAGAATTTCAGAGTAGTCTCTACTCTTGGTTTTTTCTTATGATGCTTTTTTTTTTATAACAGTCATTACTATAACAGATAGAGGCTTCAATCTGTACATGAATTCTGAAAAGTTAGCAATGATTGTACAAGTATTTTGTTATTTTTTATAAGGAAATTATTGAAATATATAGAGAACACAAATAGTAGTAATGATTTTCTTGAGATTCTGAGGTTATGAAGTACCTTCCAAATCTTCAAGGAAATATTAATTATGTTTTTTAAAGTTTTATATATATAGTATTTAACACCGTAGTTCTTTTGATAATTGATAAATTATTGTCTTATTTAGAGTCTTTCCCCCATTTTTAAAAAGGTAATGATTTGAATTTAACAACTTTAAATGTTTTTTGTTTGAAAATTAGAAATTAGAAGAGGGAAATAAAAGCAGAAAGAAAGAAAAGAAAAATTTACTGTTTTATTCATTTCTTGGTGATTGGGTTCCGCTTGGTTATTACCAAATGCTTTGTCTAGTCTGTTTTTTATGATTCCACAGGGAAAATTGGCTACTGTTTGGAGGATTACTAAGTCATCAGGAGCATTCCTTCACTCTTGTATCTTAGGTTAGCCTCTAATTTTTTTTGGTTCCCTTTATGAGCTCAACTAAACCCCTGTTGTTTGCATTTAAAAAATATTTGTGATGTGACAGTATCTACTTTCTATAACCTTTGTTTTTTTAAATGTATGACACCAAAATATTGAAGTCTAACATTCTAGTATGATTTTGGTAGGAAAATCTAGATATAACTTTCCATTTTTTTTTTTCCCTTGATAATAGGAATTGAACCAAAGCAGCTCTTTACCACTGAGTTATGTCCCCACTAAATTTTTTAATTTGAGGTAGGGTCTTGATAAGTTGCTCAGACTGTCTTTGAACTTTTGTTCTTCCTGTATCTGCCTCTGAGTTGCTGGGATTACAGATGTATGCCACCATGTCCAGCTTCCATTTTGAAAGACTAAGATTTCTTTTCAGCTGTGTTAACTCTGAAATCTGTGGCTGGACACTTGTATTTGATTACATTGACAAAATTTTTTTATTTTTACTTGTATTTGATTAGGAAGTAAAATGCCTACTTGTCTGTCCGTGTCAACAGTACCAAATGTCTTTATACTCTTTAATGTTTTCATATATAGTTCCTGTTTTTCTTTAGAATCATAACAAAGATTTTATTTTATTTTTTTTAAGAGAGAGAATATGAATCAGTCCTATTTATTTTTCCATCTGGCCTTTGTCTTTCCAACACTCAGTTGTGCACATGGTGCTGGGGTCAACCTGGTTCCTCTCGCATGCCAGGCAAGTGCTCCAACTCCTGAGCCAGTACTCCAGCCCCCATGTATGTAGCTTTTCCTTATCTATTTGAGTATCCTGAAATGACCATTCCTTTTCATTATATTTGTGTAGCAATATCTTGTGAAAAGGACAGCCATTTAACAGATTCAACTACATGCCATAGGATGGATACTTTTTGTATTAGCATTAAGCCAAAAATTTATTTCTGTCTGAAAGACATGACAAACCAGAATATATTCAGAGGTGGGCAGTGAGCCTTGTGAAAGCTTCAGAAGCTGTTAAATGAAGAATGGTTGAAATAGGAAATAGGGATGCTTAGCTGAGTTACTCCAATGGACAGAGAAATGTTTAATGAAGCAGATTCAAGTTCAATAAAATGAAAATCTAAGAATTGTTCTGTAGTAGGATAGGAAAGCTTGCAAAGTCATTGATCTTATTTGAACAGGGGGGCTCAGATGGTTGATCATGAGTCAAGAGTGCTGAAGAAGGAATTCCATTTCATAATAGAGTGCATAGAATCCAGTACAAGTTGCTAGGAGAGCAGATCTTCTTTGTTCCTAAAGCTGTCTTAGGTGCTTCTGTTTCAGTCAAGTAACCCGACAAAGTCTTCCAAAGTTAGAATGAATTAACATAAAGTCATCCCAGGACCAGAACAGCTTGTATTGACTGGGTGGAAATTCAGTCCACTTAACTCCTTAAGTTATATTAATGCATTATTCTTGGAGAGGTTCCTTCCTCTTGTTATTCCAGTCCCTGTGTGATGGTTTCAGGGGCTTATTTAGAGATTTGTCCAGGAAAATGGCTCACCCAAATATAAAGCCTTGGCTTTGCTGCAGGAAAAGTGAACTATAAAATGTTCTTGATGGCCACAATATGAATATTGTATAAAAACCCCAGCCAATATGGTGAGCTCTTCATTATTTGTAATGAGTGGCTTTTTTGTGAATATGTTGTGAGGAAGCTTCCTTTTCTAGGAAACACTTGGTCCTTGGAGGCAAGTCTGCCTTTCCTATGGAGAGGTGATTAATTTGTGAACCTAGAGAATTTTATATAGAGGAACCTGAAGGAAACTTCACGGTTAAAAAAAAGAGCAAGAATAAAAAGCAATTAAAGAGTTTAATTAAAATTATAAACCTGTCTATAGTTGGACAGAGACCTAAGTTCCTTAAGGGCACACATTTTTGTTTTGTTTACCACTCTATTTTAAGCACCTAGACCAGTATCAGGGAGAAATGCTTACTCAATAAATTATTTGTCAAATGAGGTAAAGAGCTAAGGGATGTCCAGAGTTTCCCATCTCAGGGTTATGAATAGACCTGAGAAGGCCAAAATATTAGGATAATGATAGCATCAGATTGGAAATGGTACAGGTAATTGCTTCCTGAAATGTGTTCTGGGACTAAGTGCTTCAAGAATTGCTGATATTAATAAAGTTAAGCTTGCTTTTTTTTTGTATGTTGATAATGCTTAAACTGATTGATTTGCCAATGTTGAGTCAATGATATTTGTTTAAATATTGATGGATTCCATTTGTTTACATTTTATGAAAGAATTTTGCAGCTATATTCATGAAGACTGTAGTTCTATAGTTCAACTTTTTTCTAATGAGTGTTTTTTTTTTCTTGGTACCAGGAATTGAACCTAGGGGCACTTAACCACTAAGCCACATCCCCAGCTCCTTTTTATTTTTTGTTTTGAGACAGGGTCTTGGCTAATTTGCTTAGGGCTTTGCTAAGTTACTGAGGCTGGCTTTGAACTTGTGATCCTCCTGCCTCAGTCTCCCAAACTGCTAGGATTACAGGTATGCGCAACCACACCCAGCTCCTAATGAATGTTTTTTTGTTTTTGTTTTTTTTTTTTTAAGAGAGAAAGGGAGAGAATAAGAGAAAGATGAAAGAGAGAATCAACTTTATTTTTCCATCTAGCCTTTGTTTTTCCGACACTTAGTTGTGTATGTGGTGCTGGGGTTCGAACCTGGATCCTCACGCATGCCAGGCAAGCACGGTAACTGCTGAGCCCCCGTTCCTGCCCCTAATGAATGGTTTTGATATCAGTATAAATGTTATTTTCTTCTTGTTTTATGGAAGTTTGTGTAGATTTGGTATCATTTCTTCTTTATTTCTTTTTTTGTGTGTGTGGTATTGGGTATTGAATTCAGGGGTGCTCTAAGACTGAGCTGTATCTCTCAGCCTTTTTTTTGTTTTGTTTTTGTTTTTTTTTTGTTCTGAGACAGGATCTCATTAAGTTGCCTAGGCTGGCCTTGAATTTGTGATCCTCCAGCCTCAACCTCCTGATCCTCCTGCCTCAGCCTTGGAGTCACTGAGATTACAGGAGTGTGGTTCTACCCAGCATTTAAAGAAATGACACCAGCTAGGCATGGTGGTACATGCCTGTAATCTTAGGGACAAGGGAGGCTGAGGCAGGAGGATCTCAAACTTGAGGTCAGCTTAGGAATTTAGGGAGTTCAATTCCCAGTGCCTAAAAATAAAAATAAAAATAAATGTTGGATAGAATTTTCTAGCGATGCCTTCTGGACCTGAAGTTTTCTTTGTGGGAAAGTGTTTTTTATTTGTTTTTGTTTTTGTTTTTAAGAGGAACAATGAGAGGGAAAAGAGAGAGAATCAATTTTATTCAGTTTTTCATGTGGCTCATTGCTCAACACTTCATTGTATATGTGATGCTCTGCTTCTAACTCACATCCTCATGCATGCCCAGCAAGTGCTGAAACCACTGAGCCACCACTCCAGCCCTGTGGGGAGGTTTTTAACCACAAATCAAATTTCTTTAATGATATCTTCCAAATCTTAAGTCCATAGGTTAGCAAATAAGTTAAAATCATCCCTGAAATGAAGATCCTAAGAGAATTCTTGCTGCTTTGGGAAATAGGAAAAAGTTGATTTTTCTGCTGTGTTTTATATTCATTAGAAACGTTTGTTTAAGCTGGATGCTGGGGATATGACTCAGTGGTTAAGTGCCCCTGGATACAATTCTTGGTACAAAAACAAAAATAAAACAAAACCTTTTGTTTATCATATACATAGTATTATTAATCTACAATCTGTAAACTGTTAAAACTAAAGACAATATGGGAAAAAAGACCCCCTTCCATTTAAAAAAAAGGGACTTATAGACAGATTAGTAGTGTCTTTGAAGAAAGATTGAAGGCCTGAAGATTTTTGTTTGATTTTGGTAAAAAGAATAGTATTTTTTTTTAAAATATATAGGGTTTTAGAGCATAAAGAGTTAATGTGGATGATGCAGAGCAGTGGCTTAGATGCTCATAAGTGCTGAAATGAATTAAAAGAGTGATTTCATTTAAGTATTGGGAAAAGTCTTGGACATTTTCATGCTAAAATTCTTAAGTGTGAATATTGTATAAAGTCTGTATGAATGGCTAACTTTAAGGAAAAAAAATCTGTGTTGGTTTAAATTGCCCAGAGGCAGGTTTTGGACCCTGCTAGTTGAAGTAATGTAAGATTTTGTGACCCATATCTTAATGATACTAGAATATCTAGTTGGTCATGTGTTGAGTGTTTTATTCTCTTTGTCTAGAAGATAAAGATTGCAGCCCTGCGCATGTATACTAGCTGTGTGGAGAAAACTGACTTCGAGGAATTCTTTCTAAGTAAGTTACCATTTGCTAATTCTGGAAAGGAAAGTAAATCATTTTTCATTTTTATGGTTGCATTTTAATAGGATAGACATTTAAAAAATTATTTGTAAAATGATTTTTCCTGCACAAAGTATATAATATAGCTATTTTTCTCTTAATAGAAAAAAAAGAACCCTATAAATAAATCATTTTAATAAGTTTGGGAAAACCCTACAAATTTGTTTAGTACTTTATAATCCACCTTGTACACACATGTGACTTTTTAAGTCAGAGAATCTTGCAGTAAACTTATCTGTTTTATATTCAGGATGTTTTCTTTAGCATTTTTTGTTTGTTTGTTTTGTTTTGTTTCAGGGATTGAACCTGGGATGATTGAACACAGGGGCACTTTACCACTGAGCAACATTCCCAGGCCTATTTATTATTTTATTTTGAGACAGAATCTTGCTAAATTGCTTAGGACCTCACTAAGTTGCTGATGCTGACTTTGAACTCTGATCCTCCTACCTCAGCCTCCTGAGTTGCTGGGATTCCAGGCATGCACCACCACACCTAATTTACTTATTTAGCATTTTAACATGGACTTTTTGCCAGGTGTTCTTCATTTGTTTTTATTTTTTAAATTGTTTTAGTCAATTTTGGAATAAGCCTCAAGATTTTTCTTCTATTAAAGCACTATTGGTGGGCTGGAGCAGTGGCTCAGCAGTTATAGCGCCTGCCTGGCATGTGCAAGGATCCAGGTTCAAACCCCAGCACCCCATACACAGTGAAGTGTCCAAGCAACAAAACCCACATGAAAAACTAAATAAAACTGATTCTCTTTTTCTCTCTCTCACTGTCATTCTCTCTTAAAAAGAAAATTTATTAGTTCCAATGGTTCATATAGTTTATTTATACCTTATTGATAAATTGCTTTATAAAAGGGTTTCACTGGCTTAGACTTCCACTGGCAGTAGAATGTACCAATACAATATTAATTTTGATGCCATAAACTGTTGTAGCTATTAACAAAGTTAATTAAAATGAGTACTTATGAAGTTATTGGGAGAATTCATGCCATTTCTAGTTCCACAGGCAAGCGCTGTAACTGCTGAGCCACCGCTCCAGCCCGACAACACATATTTGTATATGTTTATGTTACCAATAATGGAAAAAGTAAGAATCAGTCTTGATTATTAAAAAAATACTCTTTTTAAAAATCAAATACAAGTTGTTTTATTTTACTGTTTCAGCAGATTGATATTAGAAACTTAAAATACCATACTGAGTTGTAATTCCAATTAATTGTCCCCTTTCCATTTGTTACTTATTTGTTACTTATTGTTACTTTCCTGCTTCTTCAAAAACTGTGACAGTCTCATTGTAGGAGGAATTAGTCCCAAAGGAAAAATACATTTTCTGTACATAATGAAGAAACTATTATTATTAAAGGATGTTATTTTCTTTCTTTTTTTCCACATTTTTTATTGGTACATTAAAGTTGTACATAATGATGGCATTTGTTGTTACCTATTCATATATGCACACAATTTAACAATGTAATTTGGCCAATATCCTTCCCAACACTTACCCCCCTCCCTTCTCCCAGCCCTTGTCCCTTTCTCCTGCTGATTTCCCTTTGATTTTTTTAAACTAGAATATCTGTTTATTGAGTGGGAATTATTTAGCATTAGCATTTTATTTTATTTTATTTTTTAAAGAGAGAGGGACAGTGAGAGAGACAGAGAAAGAGAGAAACAATTTTATTCAGTTTTTCATGTGGCTTAGTTGCTCCAACACTCAATTGTGTACATGGTGCTGGGGTTTGAACCCGGGTCCCCGTGCTTGCCAGGCAAGCACCGAAACCGCTGAGCCACCACTCCAGCCCCAGCATTAGCATTTTAGAATTGCAAAATATATATATTTTTTTAAAAGAGAGTAGGACAGTGTGAGAGAGAGACAGAATCAATTTTTATTTATATTTTAATGTGGCTTTTGCTGCTCCAGCACTTAATTGTGTACGTGGTGCTGGGGTTTGAACCCATGTACTCGTGCATGCTGGGCAAGCACTGCCTCGCCACTGCTCCAGCCCCCAAAATATACTTTTTTAATCCCCCCTTTTCGTCCCATTCTTCCTTTCCTCTTTCTCCTCTTCTTTTTCATTTACTAGACTTTCTTTATCTCATCTATTTTTTTTTAAAAGAGAAAAAGAATATTTTTAAATTTTTTCTTCTGGTTTTAGTTTTTCTTCCACTTACTTGCGTATGTGGTGCTGGGGATCAAACCGAGTTCCTTGCACATGCCAGGCATGTGCTCTGCTGCTGAGCTACCTCTCCAGCCCCCTGATGTTTGCATTCTTGATCTTTGCCATCTGACTGGAGCGAGATGAATTTTTTTTTTTTTTTAAGAGAGGGAGATAGAGAAAGAGAGAATCGGTTTTATTTATTTTTTCATCTGGTTTTTATTTTTCTGACACTGAGTTGTGTATGTGGTACTAGGATTTGAACCCAGATCCTCATGCGTGACAGGCAAGTGCTGTAACTGCCGAGCCATCACTCCAGCCCATTTCCAGCATCTTTAATATAAATGGGTTTTGGATTTTACTAAAGGCCTTTTCTGCATCTATTGAGATGAACATGTGATTTTTTTTTTTTTTTAAAGAGAGAGGGACAGTGAGAGAGAGAGAGAAAGAATTTTTATTTAGTGTTTCGTGTGGCGTTTGTTGCTCCAAGACTTTGTTGTGTATGTGGTGCTGGGGTTCGAACTCACGTACTCATGCTTGCCGGGCAAGCACTGTAACCGCGGAGCCACTGCTCCAGCCCCTGAACATGTGATTTTTGTCCTTAATTCTGTTTGAGTGATCAGTCACATTCTTTGATTTGTATATTTTGAACCAACCTTACATCCTTGGAATAAAAATTCACTTGATCATGGTGTATTATCTTTTGACTTTTTTTTTAGTTAGTTTTTTTTTTCCCCAGGGCTGAGGACCGAATCCAGGGCCTTGCGCATGCTAGGCAAGTGCTCTGCCACTGAGCTAAATCCTCAACCCTCCCCCCCTTTTATATATATTTTAAGAGAGAAGGACAGTGAGAGAGAGAGAGGCAGAGAGAATAAATTTTCATTGAGTTTTTCACATGACTTTCATTGCTCTGACACTTAGTTGTGTATGTAGGTGCTGGGGTTTGAACCTGTGTACTTTCACATGTTAGGCAAGCTCTGTAACCACTGAGCCACCACTCCAGTGCCTTTTGATGTGTTTTTGAATGCAATTTGCTAATATTTTGTTAAGGATTTTTGCTTCTGTGTTTATTAGGAATATTGGTCTGTAGTTTTCTTTCCTTGTTGCATCTTTGTTTGATTTTGATATCAAGGGCTCTCCTTGCCTCATTAAAATATTTGGGAGTGTCCTCTCCCTTTTAATTTCATGTAATAATTTAAGAAAGAGTGGTGTTAGCTCTCTGTAAAGGTCTAGTAGAACTCAGAAGAGTTCTTGTCCTGGGTTTTTAATGATTTTTTTTTTTTTTTTTAAGAGAGAGGGACAGTGAGAGAGAGAGAGAATCAATTTTATTTAGTTTTTCATGTGGGCTTCATTGCTCCAACACTTCATTGTGTACATAGTGCTGGGGTTCAAAACCAGGTCCTTGTGCATGCCAGGCAAGCACTATAACCGCCGATCCCCTGCTCCAGCCCCAGTGATGTTCTTTTCTTAAATGGTTTCTTGAATTCATGTGCTCAAGTTTATTTTTGTTTTTATTTTTCCTTGTGCTGGGGATTGAACTTAAGGCCCATTCGTATTGAACTACACCCCCCAGCCCTTTTTCCTAAAAATTTTATTATGAGACAACCTGAATTGCCCAGGTTGGCCTTAAGCTTGCCATCCTCTTGCCTCAATCTTCTGAGTAGTTGGGATTACAGGTGTGCCACCATACCTGTCTGATCTTTTTAATGAAAACTTTATTCTCAGATATTTATTATTTCATTCAACAAATAAATTTAGTATACTTAATTTAAAAGAATGTTTACTATCTTTGTTTTAGTTTGCTCCTCCTTGTTAAAGGTTCTTATAATTAATAGCAGTATTATAGGGTTGACTAATAATATTATTATTACATATTTAAGTTTATATGTCATGTTTCAATTCATAGCTTACAGTAAACTACAAACTTAAGTTTATTGAAGTTATGTACTAATAGCTCACATTTACACAGATTGCTTTTATATTTGTCTTGCTTAGGAGTTACAAAATCTTGGGGGATAGGAAGGGCTTATATTATTATTTGTTTTGATTTCAGAAACAGTTGAGAGCCAAGCCTTGCACCTGTGTTGTCTGGCTTAAAATCCAGAGATTTTCCCATTGTAACATATTGCTTGTGAATAAATATAACCACTGAACCTAGGGATACTTTACTACTAAGCTGCATCCTCATCCCTTTTTATGTTTTATTTTGAGACAGGTTCTTCCTAAGTTGTTTGTGGCTTCACTAAGTTGCTGAGGCTGGCTTTGAACTTGTGATCCTCCACCTTGTGTGTGCTACAGTACCCAGCACATTGTTGTATTTATTTATTTGTTTTTATCATTTTATTTTTTATTGGTTCTTTTAGTTATACATAGCAATTAGATTCATTTTGACATAAAATCATGGAATATAATTTGTTCTAATCCAATCCCTTGTACTTCCCTTTTCGCTTCCCTCTTTCCACCATACCATTCCTTCTACTCTGCTGTTCTTTCTGCTATTTACTTACAGCTTTTTAAAAATATTAATGTCTTGCGGATGTACAATATGGTGAGATTCACTGTGATGTATTCAGATGTGTACATAGATAGGAAAGTCAGATTCATTCCACTGTCTTTCCCTATCCTATCCTTCTTTCCTTCCTTTCATTTCCCTTTCCCTACTCCACTAATCTTTCTTCTGTTAATTTTTTATCCAACCCCTCCCCCCACTTTGGATTAGCTTCCATATATCAGAGAAAACATTTTGACCTTTGGCTTTTTGGAACTAGCTTCTTTCACTTAGCATAATAGTTTCCAGTTCCATCCATTTACCAGCAAATGTCAAAAAAAGTCATTTTTCTTTATGGCTGAGTAATACTACATTGTATATTTATGCCACATTTTCTTCTTCCATTTCATCTGTTGACGGGCATCTAGGTTGGCTGTATAGCTTGGCTATTGTGAATTGTGTGGCTATGAATATTGATGTGGCTGCGTTACTATAGTATGCTGATTTTAAATCTTTTGGATATATAATAAGGGGACGGGCTGGACCGGTTATGGTGCTTGCAGTGCTTGCCTGGCATGTGCGCATACACAAGTTCGAGCCCCAGCACCATGTACACAACAAAGTCTCGGAGAACCAAAAGTCACATGAAAAAATAAATGAAATTGATTCTCTCTCTCTCTCTCTCTCTCTCTCTCACTCACTCTCACTCACTCACTCACTCACTCACTGTTCCTCTCTCTTAAAAAAAAAAAACTAAGGAGACTTTATTGTATTTAAATGAAAGCTACCATTGTGAGATGTTGTATTAGTATTATAGACTGTTTTTACATGTTCTGGTGTGTATATCTTAGTCGGCTTTGTTCTAACTTTGTCCTTGAATATAGTCCAAAGTGGCAGTAAATATTTCAGTGATGCCACTCTTACATAAGATTTTTTTTTTTTAAGTGAGAAGGGACAGTGAGAGAGAAAGACACAATCAACTTTATTTAGTTTTTCATGTGGCTTTCATTGCTCAGACACTTTGTTGTGTATGTGGTGCTGGGGTTTGAACACATGTACTCGTGCATGCCAGGCAAGCATGCTCCAGCCCCTTACATAAGATTTTTCTTTAAAAGAGAGAGGGACAGTGTGAGAGAGAAAGAATTAATTTTTATTTTTAGTTTTTCATGTGGCTTTTGTTGCTCTAACATTTTGTTGTGTACGTGGTGCTGGGGTTCTAACCCATGTCCTTGCGCATGCCAGGCAAGCATCATAACCGCTGAACCCAAGATTTTTAAGACTTTGAGAATTGTCTGCATATATTTATTTATTTATTTATTTAACCAGGGATTGAACCCAGAAGCACTACCACTGAATGACATCTCCAGCCCTTTTTATTTTTTATTTTCAGACAGTCATTTGTTAAGTCACTTAGGGCCTTGCTAAGTTGCTGAGAGTGACTTTGAACTTGCGACCCTCCTGCCTGAGCCTCTTAGGCCTCTGGGATTCCAGGTGTGGGCCACAGTGCCTGGCTCAGAGAGAATTGCCTTTTAAGACCACAGCATATTCCTTTGTGTTATGCTCCATTGTGGCTCCTCTTTGTCATTTGTGGGTAAGTTAAGTTTTAAAACCAAAGCAAAGTGGTTTCAAAATATGACAAGTGAATAAAAAGAGAGCAAATTTGGAAAATACCATCTGGAGGCAGAAGATTAAAAATATCTTTAAAATAATCAGACTGACTTTCTTGTGGCTTGGATTCTAAAGAGTAGGCCAGAAATGTTTAGAATTAGAGAATGTTTAGAATATATATGTACGCATGTGTATGTGTGTGTGTGTGTGTATGTGTGATGTGATTATATATATATATATGTATTTACATTGGCCATTGCTCACTTGGAGGTTTGATTTTGTAGGGCTTGACTTTTAGAGTCCTGAGACTAGAGAGCCTCAGGAAGCTTGCCAGTGTTATCCTTCTTCAGTAAAAGTGAGGCTGGACCCCTTTCTTGAGGTTTGTGGATGAGTGAATTGTTTATTCTCATTATGTTGTGCATATCAATTTCCTGGGCAATCTCCCACAAAATGCCAGTTATAGACTCTCTGTTGTCTCAGAGCCAGAATGTTCAGAGGTTTGGATTCTGAGTGATAAAGATACCTTAGCAACTACTGTGGTTTCTAAAATGTTCTAACTATGTCCCTTGCCCATCGTAAGTGAGCATCATGCCTGCTGAGTACTTGGTGGTTTGCTGACTGATTTCTTTGGAGATCTACTGAGAAGAGCCGTTTGAAGTAGAGATGGCCAGTCAGTAAAACGTGTATTTAATTCCACACTGTTGCCTGAAGATTGTTTTGTCTTTAGTCCCTAAGAGATTGATTACCTTGGAAAGGAGAATCCTTAATGAATAAATTCTGAGTTGAGAACTCATGAAGGTTCACCCCATCACTTCTTGACATAATATTAATTAATTAGTGAGGCTTTTCAAGGATAATTTAAATCCTAGTATTTAAATAATTCACTTTAAAATAAAATGAGTATTTTTTCAGTGCCTATTAAATATAAGCCATTTCACTCAACATTTTATAAGCCTTATCTAATTGAATCTTCACCTGTATAAGGTGTTATCTTGTTCTCCCCATTAATACAGAGAAGAAAACAGGCATTGAGAGGCTAAGTAACCTCACTGAGGGTTATATAGCAAGTAAGGGGAAGAGTCAAGGTTTCTGAATCGTACAGGCTGACCCCATATATTAAAATATGTTAATATTTCCTTCCTATAACAGTAATGAATTGTTGAACATGGGGTTAAGAAAGAAAGTGCTGGGGCTAGAGCGGTGGCTCAGCGGTTCCGGCGCTTGCCTTGCAAGCATGAGGACCCGGGTTCAAACCCCAGCACCACGTACACAACTGAGTGTTGGAGCAACTAAGGCCATGTGAAAAACTAAATAAAGTTGTTTCTCTCTTTCTCTCTCTCTCTCACTGTCCCTCTTTCTTTAAAAAAAAAAAAAAGAAAGAAAGAAAGAAAGTGCCTAGTTCAGAAAATAATACTCTGAATATGCATTGGAGGGTGTGATCATGGCAGAAATTTATGCAGGTTTTAATTTTGAAGTCTGTAAAGACTTTGTTGAGCTAAAGAATCTGCTGTATTTTTGTGCTGTTCACAGTCAGTCTTCATTACTCTTGTTCTTTTGGGCTTTTCTCTATGGGTTTCTGTTCTGACCTGGTGGAAACAGGGACCCAGTCATGTGCCAGCTCTCTTCTCATCCTCAGCCCTGAGCTGACCCTCAGAAGGGGAAATTGTGACCCAGGTCCAGCTGCTGGCCTGTCTGTCTGTCTGTGCTTTCCAGCCTAAGAGCTGATTCCCTCTCTGAGAAAATTGGAAAGGCTCCTGGAGGCCTCTGAAAAGCTTTGATGTAGAGGTAGCAGTTGAACAGATTGTCCTTTAGAAGCAGCCAAATTTCATTTTCCAGATTGAAAGACAGACTTCCAAGAAAACTTTTCTTTTTAATGTTTTGTTCTAGCATCCAAAAAAAGACCTAACTTCAGATCCGGGCTTGAGAGTTTCTCAGGACTATTCTGGTTCTAGGTGGAGGGCTGTTGGCCCACTCTCAGATGGCGTGTGTCTTAATAGCTAAATGACTGGCCAGGCCAGCATTCACCTCCCTCCTGCTGGGCTCTGAGAGGAAGTCCACTTGACAGCTGTTGGGCACCTCCCAGTAGGCTCTCAGAGTATTTTGGTGTCACTTTGTGACAGACCTAGATTCAAACCTCAGCCCTAGCTTCTTAATACTGTGGCTGCCCACAAGTCACCTAGCCTTTTTGAGTCTGTTTTCTCATCTCTAAAATGAGGATATGGTTACCATGCTTCTGTCTAGAGTTAAAGTGAGGAGTAAGTGAGATAATGTAGTAAGGTGACTAGAAGTCAACCTGGCGTTTAGTATGGACCATTCTGAGTGTTGGTTTCCCTTCTTAGGCAGTTGGATTAGCAATTAAAAACACAGTATCTGGTCAGGTATGGTGGTGCATGCCTATAATCCCAGTGACTCAGGAGGATGAGTCACTGGGTTACAAATTTAAGGCCAGCTTGGGCATGAGACCCTGTCTCAAAAAATAGAAAAGATTGGGGATGTAGCTCTGTGGTAGAGCCCCTGGATTCAATCCCCTGTGTCCTGCTGCCACTCCCCACCCCCTCGCCCAAAAGAGCATAGTATCTGGAATCAAGTAGATGTGAATTTGATGGTAGGTGTCTTGTTTCATGGCTATATGACTTTGGGCAATTATCTTAATCTCTTTTAAGAGTCAGTTTTCTCACCTGTTAAATGGCAATAATATCAATTCTCACCTCATAAAGTTGGGAGGATTCATTGACCAATGCATGTGAAGCACCTGTTGTATCTGGCACATAGTAAGCCCACAGTCAGTTGCTGCTACTTATTAGTATTGGTATTAGTGTACCTCAAAGGATCCTGCCTGTGTTTTTATCTCCTAGTGATCCCTATTTGTTATCATTTACTAATTGTGTGCCTCATCATTTGCTGAAAGATAGAGTATGCCACTTCTTTCTTGAATCATTGCTCCAAAGGGTAAATTCTGTCATAAGTGCCCACATTCTCTTCCTCCAGTTTTTCTCCTTGTCATGTAATAAGGAGGGCACATTCAGTGGGAGATCCCTTATCCAGCCAAATGCATTTCTTAGAGATGTCAGAATTGAGAGGTTTGGATGTCTGAGCACAGATCTGATTTTTGGGATCTGAAACTAAGAAGAAGCCCTGCCCAGTTTTGTCATTCCTTGGAGTGATGAAAGAAAGACCTTTCATTAGGTACAGTTTACTTTCTTATCCAGCTGCAACTCCAAAGACCCCTACTTTTTTCTCCTGGTTATTGGGTAAATTGTTCACTATACCCAATATACCACACTTAAAGAAAGAAGGCAGGAAAAAGGAGATCAGAAAGGCCTAACTTTCTTAGCTGGGCTCAAGTGAAAACAAGCTGATATTTAAGTAAAGTAGGGGGAGGTGTGGTTTTCTTAGTTTTTTAGAATTCAAGCCCAGGAAGGAAAAGTACTGTAGAACCACATGGAAATTGGAAGGTACCCTAGGGATCATCTGGGCCACATTGTGCAAAATGAGAAAACTGAGACTGAGAGGGAAGAAGTGATTTGCAAACTAAGGCCACAGAGCAAGGGCTGAACTGGAAAGCTGGTTAATTACATTCAGTGCTCTTTCAGCCCAAGGTCTTGCCTTATGTCTCCACTGCTTTTCTCTGCGATAGCGTGATTTGAGAGCACTGTACCACCATATGTTAGTTGAAAAAATTCCCACCAATATTTAAAATATAACTAACATGCCTCCTCTAAACTCTCACATGTTTATACTTTATTGTTATTTTCTAGGGTGCCAGATGCCTGATACATTCAATTCATGGTTTCTTATAACCCTACTTCATGTCTGGTAAGTGAGCAATTTAAGTGAAGTCACCAATTTTTTTTTTTTGTCTTTTTTAAACACTGCTGACTTGTAAGGTATGGCTTTCTGTGGGCCTGATTATGTGAAATGGCAGTTGTTCAGGCATGAAAAACTGTTCCTTTCATTTTAATAACTGGTGTCTTGAAGCACATTTTTATTAAAGGTCAAAGCGTAGGTCCAGAAAGAAACTAATATTTGTAGGATTTTTTGAAAGAACACCTAACCCAGTGAACAATGCTATCAGTATCTCTAAGGGGCTCTATGAGCTTGGATGGAAAGTTCTCTCCCTTGGCTGTTTTAGGAAAGTTCACATTTACGTAAAAGTGGTTTGAATTGTGAGAATTCGTGGTCATTTTCATTGCTGGTCATCAGAAACTTATAACAAATTATAGCACTGACATTTACGCCTGTACCTCTAAAATGTGCGTGCAGGTTAGATTCATGCCAAGTTTGTTGCATGTAAAAATATTTAACACCTTAAATGGTATATTTTTTCTTCAGCCATGAAATAAGTAGCCAAAAAAAATCAATTTTTCATCTACTGTTACACAGTATTAAAGGTCAGAGGGATATAGGAGTTGTTGAAGTGGGGGCTAGGGAATGTATTTTTCAAACTGCCAGATCTTGGGGAAGTACATTCTAGAGAACCAGGTTTACTACTTTGACCAGAGTGAGTATCTGAGGAACGTGGGGAATGGCCTCCTTGTCAAAAGGACCCTTGTTTGAAATTGCCTTCAGCTGAGCCTTGCGTCACTGGACTGACTACTATATAAAGACTTTTTGGTTTTGATCACCTCTGAAATGTTTCTTCTGAACTCACACCATCACAGAATTTGGCTAAGGAGCCTAAGGTGGCATTTTATTTTATGGTATTTTTTTCCTAAGTCAGTAGTTTATTGAATGCACACTATGTCCTGGGTACTTTTTTTGAGAACTAGGGATAGTTCTCAAGAATCCCACAATCTAGTAAGGGGAGATGAGACCTGTAAAATGATCAGTTATGATTTGAAATGGCTAAGTTCTGTAATAAATGTGAGTAAGTAGTGCTGATGAGATCACAGGATGCTACAACTATCAATGCCCTTCCTACTTTTTCCTATTACTCTTTGAAATGTGCTATGGCTTTTAGGCAGGCAGCTGAGAAGGCACACTTCTTCCTCTGCTCTTCATGGTGAGGGCTAGGGAGAGGGTGCAGGGAGGGAAGCTGAATATAATGAGCAGCACAAGCTGAGGGCTGCAGAGTTGGTACTATAGAATCACTCACTGTGGAAAGGCGGGAGGGTTGAGAGAAGGCTAAGCTGTTCCCAGAGGAGCTCAAAGATAATATTCAGAGCCTGTATGAAAGACTCTTTATTGCCCATATAGCCAGAGGTATCAAAGTTGGTAGAGGGAGTGGATAGCAAAATAAAATATATAATCCCTGTGACCACATCCCAAGGTCAATACCTGACTAACAGCAGCTGGGACAACCTTGAAACTACTTGTAGTTCTTTAAAGTTTCCAAACTATACCTACTGAGCCTTCCTTGCTGAAGTTGGTTAAATTTCAGGGAGGAGTGGGTGCACCACCACCAGTTAAGCAGGGGAGGGAGGCTTTCCACTTCAGATCCATACTTGCTCTCCGCTCCATCCTCTTCCTTTCCCTTCATTCTGAAGATCTGCAGGTGTTGGTGAAGTGTATCAGTAGCTTAGGCGACCCTACTGTGTATTCAGAACCATGGGGTGTTGGAGGGAAAGGCTGTGACATAGTCTGAGCCTCTAAGAAACTTTAGTCCATTGGGAAGCAGACATAAACTGCAGTTGCCCATACTAGATGATAATGGAGTGCTATGTCCAAGGCACAAGCAGATGCTGTGGAAGCATGACACAGTGGAACACAATCCACATTTGGAGGCAAGGTGTCAGGGGAGCATTGAATAAAGGGTAGCTCAGTGGCAGAGGTAACATTTGAGATGTGTCATAACGAAGATGGGGTAGAATTTCTGTCAGAAGAAGGGGAGCACACTTTAGGTTAGAGACTATCAGGAGCAAAAGATAGAACATGTACAAGAACTTGGGATATTTTGAGGGCAGCCACTTGTCTGAAGTGTTTGGAACAGGTTTGGGAGGAATATTTTGGAAGGATCACCTGAAAAATTGTTTCAGGCCCAATCATGATGTGATAGAATTGGAGAACTCTCTCTTTGATATAGGAGTGATGGATCTGCCCCAAGTCTGTGGAGAAGTTGTTCTTTGTGCCCTGTCCCCTTTGAGGCTCTAGGAGTGTAACCAAGGGACAGCCAATTCCCAAATTATAGGGCTCAGTAGACTCGCTAGTGGTATGGGGATTGAAATACCTCTTGGAGGTGGAACTGTGAAGGAAAGTGGGGGTGGGGGAAGCTTAGAAGGCAGTCATAAAAATAGAAAGACCTCCCCAACCCTCAAATAAGACCAAAACCAGACACACTCTTAATAAATAAAAATATTCTGGTGGCAGACTTTCCAGAGTACTTATTTGGGTTCCCAAAGGCAGTGGTTCCCTATAGATTCCTCAACTGGGGACAAGATTTCCCACATCCTGTTAGATCTCTGGAAGAAGAGTAGATGTTTCACTTATCCTATCTGCTTTTTCTGTAAATTGGAATTTAGGACTAGGACCCTTTCAGTTCTGAGAAAACCCTGTGGGTTGTGTATTCGTGTGAGCTTACAGTTGTAATGACTGTGTCCATTGTCTTTGCTTAACAAGAATTTTAACTGTGGCTGCTGAAAAAACATTGAGAGAGCTGCTGTCTGAGTTATCCAGCATCCCCACATGGACTTGATAAAAGCAGCCTTCCTCCTTTTTTCCTTATCATGGCCAGTGGCATTGTGAATCCATTCAGGTGCCCATACCAGGACCCTGGGAGTTCTTGACTTTTCCCTCCCACCCTTCACCAGTCACCTAATTCAAACTTTTTTGACCCTGAGTGATAGGAACATTTTACTTTGTGAGTCACAATGCATGCTTGTTTTTTTTTTTTTTTTTTAAAGAGAGAGGGACAGTGAGAGAGAGAGAAAGAGAGAATCAGTTTTATTCAGTTTTTCATGTGGCCTTTGTTGCTCTGAGACTGTTGTGTATGTGGGGCTGAAGTTTGAACTCGCATACTCATGTGTGCCAGGCAAGCGCCGTAACTGCTGAGCTACTGCTCCAGCCCGCATGCTTGTATCTTATACAAAAGTTTCATAAAACTTATCTTTACAGTGTCAGATAATCTCTGATATTTTCTTTGGCTGCTGGCTTCCCTTTCCCCATTCCATTGGTCTTAGTACAATTTGGATTCCACCTTCTGTCCAAAGTTTTTTACCATGTCATTTCTGTCCCACCAGATGTGACCTGTGCTGCCTTTACTAGTCTCATTTGTTTTTTTTTTTTTTTTTTTTTTTTTTTAAGAGAGAGGGACAGTGAGAGAGAGACAGAGAATCAATTTGATTTAGTTTTTCATGTGGCTTTCGTTGCTCCCATACTTCGTTGCATACATGGTGCTGGGGATTGAACCCATATCTTTGCACATGCCAGGCAAGCTGTAACTGCTGAGCCACTTCTCCAGCATTTTATTACTTTAGTATTTTTTTCCATTTTTCAAAAATTAAATTTTTTTTCTTCTTCTTTTTTTTTTTTTTTTTAAGAGAGAGGGACAATGAGAAAGAGAGAATCAGTTTTATTTATTTAGTTTTTCATGTAGCCTTTTTTTGCCCTGACACTTAGTTGTGTATGTGGTGCTGGGGTTTGAACTTGGGTCCTTGTCCCTGCCAGGCAAGTGCTGCAACCACTGAGCAACCCCACCAATTTCCTTATTTTTATTTTTAACTGATACATTAAAACATAAAAATTGACCCAGCACAGTGGTGCATGCCTGTAATTCCAATGCCTTGGGAGGCTGAGGCATGTTGATTGCAAGTTCAAAGCCAGCCTCAGCAACTTAGGCCCTGAAGCAATTTAGCAAGACCCTGACTCAAAATAAAAAATAAAAAAGGCTGGGGATGTCACTCAATGGTTAAGTGCTCCTGGGTTCAATCTCTGGTACCATCTCCCCTTCCAAAAAAACCCGTAAAAATTTTATATATTAATGATCAACTTTGATTGTTACATGCTATGTTTAAATCAGGTTAAACATACATAGCTCCTCAAACATTTGTCTATCATTTCTTTATGGTGAAAACTTTTAACGTTCTTTTTTCTGGCATTAATTTATTTATTTAGTGTGGCTGGGGATCAAATTCAGGGCTTGTGCATGCTAGGCAAGCACTGTACCACTGAGCTACATCACAAGTCCTCTTGTAGTTTTTTTAAATGTATAGTTCATTATTATTATCTGGAGTGACCCTACTGTACAATAGCACACCAAAACTTGGGTCTCTATTACTGTAACTTAGTACCCATTGATAAACCTTTCCCTGTTCTTCCCATTGCTGTCCTCACCCTAACTTCTGGTGCCCACCGTACTGCTCTGAAACTTCTATGAAATCAACTTTTTGCAATTCCATGTATGAGTGAAATCATGTGGTACTTGTCTTTCTGCACTTGGCTTATTTCACTTAACAACGTTCTCCAGTTCCATTCATGTTGCCACAAATGACAGATCCCTCAATGTTTTGCACACTTTTTTTTTTTTTTTAAGAGAGAGGGACAGTGAGAGAATCAGTTTTATCACGTGGCTTTCATTGCTCCGACACTTCGTTGTGTACGTGATGCTGGGATTTGAACCTGCATCCTCTCGCATGCCAGGCAAGTGCCATAACTGCTGAGCACTGCTCCAGCCCTGCACACTCTTATTATTCATCATGTAACTTTTTTTTTTTTTTAAAGAGAGAAGGAGAGTGAGAGAAAGAGAGAATCAGTTTTTCCTTAGTTTTTCATGTGGCCTTTGTTGCTTCTATACTTTGTTATATACATGGTGCTGGGGTTTGAACCTGTGTCCTCGCGCATGCCAGGCAAGTGCCATAGTCACCAAGTCACCACTCTAGCCCTATCATGTAACATTTTTGTACTTTATTGTATTTGTGTCAGTCTTCTTTGTGGATGATGAATTTGTTAAAGGCAGAACTATTTTTATATCTCATGTCGTCCTCCTCAGTCCAATGTCTTTTTTTTTTTTTTAAGTTTTTATCTGGTTTTTGTTGCTCCAACACTTGGTTGTGTATGTGGTGCCTGGGTTTGAACTGGGATCCTTGTGCATGCCAGGGAAGCACCATAGCCAGTGAGCCACCACTCCAGCCCCTCAGTCCGATGTCTTAATCTTAGTTTGCATCAATAATTATTTTTTGTGAAAAACAACTCAATTAGACTTTGTGTGCGTGCGTGTCTGTGTGTGTGTGTGTGTGTGTGTGTGTGTGTATGTATGTGCGTATCACTGGGGATTGAACCCAGGGGCATTTTACCACTGAGTTATGTCCTCAGCCCCTTAAATTTTTTTTTTTTTTTTAATTTCAAAACAGGGTCTTTGGGGCTGGAGCGGTGGCTCAGTGGTTACAGCACTTGCCCATCATGTGCAAGTACACAGGTTCAAACCCCAGCAACCCACGTACACAACTAAGTGTCAGAGCAACGAAAGCCTTGTGAAAAACTCAATAAAAATTGATTCTCTGTCTCTCTCTCTCTCTCTCACTGTCCTTCTCTCTTTAAAAAAACAAAACAAAACAACCAGGGTCTTTCCTGATTGCCCAGGCTAGCCTCAAACTTTCCATACTCTTGCCTCAGCCTCCTAAGTAGTTGTCATTACAGATGTGTGTCACTGTGTCCAGCCTATTAGAAATTTTAATAATTTAAACATGAAAAACTTCTTATTTTTTATTTTAAAGCATTAATTGACAAAATTTGTATGTCTTCAAGATGTACATACAGTGTGGTGGTTTGATATATGCCAGTGAGTGCTTATTAAATAATTGATGGCCTGAGATCTACCTTGGCTTCATAGCAGCTAGAAGGGTCCTAACAAGTTGGTCAGATGAGAGTGGCAAAGCTCTACTTAAGCTTTCTTGGTTGGTGAGATTTATGTAGCTGGAATTTATGATGACATTGTATAATAAATTTGTAGAGAATCACCTTTTATTTATTTATTTTTTTAAAGAGAGAGGGACAGTGACAGAGACAGAGAGAAACAACTTTATTTAGTTTTTCACATGGCCTTAGTTGCTCCAGCACTCAGTTGTGTACGTGGTGCTGGGGTTTGCACCTGGGTCCTTGTGCTTGCCAGGCAAGAGCCAAAACTGCTGAGCCACCGCTCCAGCCCCAAGAGAATCACCTTTTAAAATTGTGATACAGCACTAGGACTTTCTCTATGCAAAAATTCATTTTAGAAAATGAAATAGAACAGATAAAGTTACAACATTCCTCTGATGGAGTTGGGGTAGAGAGGGAAGAAAATGCAGTTTGTATTAGAATAGGAAGAGAAAGGAGCTAGGGCTTTAATTATATCATAAATATAGTATAGGTATATCATAGGTATGTCATAAATATCGTTACTACTACATGCTTTACATATATTATTGTTTGTTTATTTACATATAACTTGGACATCTTTATAACTTTTTTTATGCATTTTATATATCTGAATAGACTAGAGGCTTGGAGAAGTTAGAGAAATTGCCTAAGGATCTAGTTAGTATGTAGTTGAGAAGAAATTCAAGTGTGGTTCTCACTAAATCCAAATATAAGTTGCTTTCCTTATTAGTAATTCTAACTTTCAAAGTAATAAATTAAATGTTTATTAATAATGTTTAGTATTCATTCATACTTATTATTTAAGTACCTGCTGCTGCTGCTGCTGCTGCTGCTGCTTTTTTGGTGCTGGGGATTGAATCTAGGGGTTTTGAACTTGCAATCCTCCTGCTTTTGAACTTGCAATCCTCCTGCCTCGCCCTCCCAAGTTGCTGGGATTACAGACATGTGCCACCACAACCGACTTCATTTTTATTTTGAGATACAGTTTCACTAAGTTGCCTAGGGCATCACTAAGTTGCTGAGGCTGGCTTTGAATTTGCGATCCTTCTGCCTCAGCTTCCTGAGTTGCTGGGATTTACAGGTATTAGCCACAGTGCTTGGCTAGTACCTGCTTATTCTTAAACAGATTCATTAAATTAGAGCATTTATTCTTCAGTTGAACCCACTGTGTACAGTAGACAGATTAGAATAAGAAGAGAGGGGCTAGGGCTATAACTCAGTGGTGGAGCACTTGCCCAGCATGCACAAGGATCTGGGTTCAATCCCCAATAACACACACACACACACACACACACACACACACACGTTAATAAAATATAGCTGTGAAAAGTACTATGAAAAAGAAGAATACCTAATTTAGTTGGGATATATATCAGGGAGGGTTTCACTGCAGAGGTCACATTTACATTGACACCTGAAGGATGAGTAGAAATAAGTGAAAGAGTGGATGAAAAAAATTCCAAGTGGAGGGATCTACTGGTTTTCAAACTTCTTGTCACAGAGTTCTTTTTAAAAATGAAATCTTATGCTTAATCATAATTATATAAATGGTTAAAAAAATTGCTACTTGGGTTGAAGGAGGTGGGAATGACCTGCTCACTTCACATCTGTACAACATGCCTACTGTAAAGGAACCCTTAAATATCTCTATGGAAACTCAGAAGATACTTTAAAAACCAATGAGTCCAAGTTCCTCATTTTACAAATGGGAAGACAGTTTTGGCAATTGTGGATTTTTCACAGGCCACTTAATTGGCAATAGAGGATCAGAGACAAATTCAAAGCTGACTATGTGAATTGCTCCTTTTGCAATGCTTTGCTTCTTGCCTCTGTGTCCCCTCTTGGTGACCAACGGGTTGAGAGTCTCTATCCTTGAATGTGAACAGCATATTAGGCATTTACTGGTCCTCAGCTGTATGGTAGGCACTGTACTTCTTGGCATTTATGTGTCCTGGTAAATCCTGAAAATAGCGTAAGGGATCATGATGTACAGTCACATGGGCACACAGTGGAATGCCTGAGCCGGTCAAGGAAAGCAGTTTCATTGGCCTTCTAGGAGCTAGAACCACATGACATGAGCTTGAGGAGTTACTAGGAGGGGAAGAAGACATTGTAAAGTACTTTTTTTTTTTTTTTTTTAGTAGAGAGAAGGACAGTAAGAGAGAGAGAATCAATTTTTTAGTTTTTAGTTTTTCACATGGCTTGTGGTGCTGGGGTTTTAACCCATGTTCTTGCACATGCCGGGCAAGTGCCACAATTGCCGAGCCACCGCTTCAGCCCCTGTAAAGTATTTTTAAAGAAGTTTCAAGTAACAAAGATGAGAAGATGATCGCTAGAGGGAAAACAGGATGTTGGGAAAGCATTGTGTTGCTTTTTATTTTAAGATGGGGAAACTGGAATATTTTATAAGCTGTAGGGAAGAAGCCTCTGGGAAAGAAGAGAAGGTAGTAACGTATGGGGGTGGGAAGGGGTGGAAAGCAATGAGTGCCAGTCTCAGTCCAGCCAGAGAACTGCCCAGGCAGACACTGGCAGCCCTTGCAGGGGATTCTTTAAAACCACCAAGGCAATTTTGATGTAGCTGTAGGGTATTCAGGCTCCTCCTAGATTCCAGCAATTCAGACCTGCTATATATGGTGTTCTTTGGCCATGTTCTTTCTCCTTCCCCCATCCAGAGCTCTGTTCAAATACCTACACTGGAACCCCTTCCTCCCCCAAACCAAAAGCCTAAGCAGCAGCATTTTATTATCATTGCATTACCTAAGTGCACTGGTTCCTGCTACCCAGGAGCTTGTTCTTTAAGGTGGCTCTGACAGGCAGGCCACAGGTCAGATGTAGCTCACATTGTCAGGTGAGATGGCTCCAAAGAAGTGCCTCGCTCCACTTATCTGTTTGCTCACAGACTGTTTTGTGATCTTGTGCTCCCCACTGCATGGTTAGATTTCATGGAGAAGGAGTTTAAGAAACCAGGTAGAGATAGCCATGTACGTAGCCCTAGGAGAGGATCAGCGTGCCAGCTCACAAATAAACGAACCATTCATTAGCACACTGCTGGGGCTTGAGTGTGGTCATGTAGGCTCTGCTTTCTTGGCCTCAGCTGGTGACAGAGTAAGGGAAACAAGCTTTGTGAAAAAGTCCTTTTTGGAATTCCTTCATAGCAGCCAGTGTGACAAACCTGCCCAAGCACCTACTGATGATCTTTGAATTCAAAATCAAATCCCCTTGAAGCAGGTCATAAACTACCATGTGGGCAAAGCAAGGCCAAAACACAACTGGAATTGTCAGAGGGCTCGAACAGAGCAAGTGAGACAGGATGCTCAGAGCTGCCAATACGTGGCAGGAGGTCAGCATCAAGAATAACAAGAATTCTTCCCTTGCAGACTGAGGCCTAGAGAAGGAAGTTGTGGCTAGGAAACTCTCCCATTCCTTTTAACTCTGCAGACAGTGTTGTTGTATCACCACTTGTCTTATTAGTGGGAAGAGACTTGGTGCTGTGCTGTCACCAAATGAAAGAAATAGTGTGGGAGACACTATTTTGTTGGGGGTAGGAGGAAGCTCAGGCTTCCTCCTAGCTCTTTCTTCTCTCAGACCTTAAATTACTCGAATTCCTCAGTTTTCTGGGAAATGGGAACAGTTATAATGGATAAATGATTATGTATGTTGAGAGAGAAAAAGAATGAATCCAAATACATCCTCTTATGTTAGAGGACTTAAGTGATAATACTCACCCTTATATGTCACAAGGCAGAATTGGTAACTTTAGCCCTTTATTATTTGAGACTCCTAGTCAGTGAGTTTTCTTTCTTTGTCTCGTCTCTCTGCTTTGCCTTTTAGAGAGATTAGAGAGCCATCAAATTGAAGGCTTGAATACTCCTTTTTTTTCTTTACTTAGCTAGCTGGGTTATTTGCCTTCCTTATATGTAAAGGAGATCAGTATTATTTATGAGCCACTGGGATCACTGAGAGACAGGATAGAACTGTGAAGCTTAAAACCTCAATAATAAATTGTGGGTTTAAGAACATCAAAATTGGGAGGAGCATTTGGAATTGCTCCTAAACAAAGAATAATTTATGCACAGATTAAGTCTGTTCAGAATAGGTAGCTTAGCAAGTAGTTGTTAAATGATGATTAAGTTAATTATTTAATACTAGAATATTGTTAATCTTTTTTTAAGAGAGAGGGACAGTGAGAGAGAAAGAGAGAGAGAATCAATTTTTTATTTAGTTTTTCATGTGGCTTTCATTGCTCCAAAGCTGCTTTGTGTATGTGGTGCTGCGGTTTGAACTCGCATACTTGCGCATGCCAGGCAAGTGCCCAACCACTGAGCGACCACTCTAGCCCCTGTTAGCCTCTTTTTAATGTTTATTGTGCTTTCATTTTATTTTCCTGCAATGCTGGGATTTTAACCCAGGATCTTGCACATGCTGCACTTGTGTGCTCCACTGTGCCCAGCTCTTATTCTTATTTTGCATTCTTTTTTTCTTCTTTCTTTCTTTTTCTTTTCTTTCTTTTTTAAAGAGAGAATCAATTTTAATAAGTTTTCCATGTGGCCCTCACTGCTCTGAAACTTTGTTGTGTACCTGGTGCTGGGGTTTGAACCCACCTCCTCAGGCAAGCGCCATAACTGCTGAGCCACTGCTCCAGTCCCTATTTTGCATTCTTAAGGGCAATTTTTATGTTTAAGCATGGAAGACCACCCCCACCCCAAAGATCCCTGAATTTATGAAGTTGACTCAGTGGCAAAATACGATTTGACCTCTCAACATTTAACACAAGCATTTATTATAAGGAATGCATTTACAGCATGAGTTGCAGTAGAGCCGTTCTGTTCTTTTGTTTAAACCTAATATTCTTGGCCTGGAATCCCAGCAACTTAGGAGGCTGAGGCAGAAGGTTTGCAAGTTTGAGGCTAGCTGATCCACTTAGGCCCTTTCTCAAAAAATGGAAAGGGCTGAGGGTCTAGCTCAGCGGTAGAGCACTTGTGTAGCACGTGTGAACCCGTTAGTTCAATCCTCAGTAACATATACTATCATTAAAAAAACCAAACAAACTGGTATTCTAAATTGTTGCCTAGCTTACTAATGACTTAAATGTTCATGTTGTATGGTCAGGGTGTGGCAAGTGTTGGGTTCATTTTGCACTGGGGGAACTAGGATCTTCGAGTTTTTGGGTTAACCATCTTGAATTTATTTTATTCTTTTTCCTTCCATCTTCCAATATGCCTTAAACTTCCCTGGATGGTTCAGGTTATCCTGGTAACTTTTGGCAAATGTGCTACCCTTGTACTCAGCCAAGCTCCATTCTTATTCCCCAACTCTTTTTTCTTTCTTCCTCTCCCCGTCCTCCCTATTTATTTATTTCCATACTAGGGACTGAACCCAGGGACATTCCTGGCAACTAACTGTTAACTATATTTTGCCATACCATTGCTTTTAAGTTGAGGGTGAAATTTAGCCTAGCCTATTGAACTTTAGTTGCTGTGCCATTGTGTGTGTGTGTGTTTGTGTGTGTGTGTGTGTGAATTTCAAATAAAAATTTAATTTCCTCCTTTACTGTATGAGAGTCAACAGTTACTTTTTATTTTGTTTTGAGACAGGGTTTCCCATATTGCCTGGGCTGGTCTCAAATTCCTGGGCTCCAGTGATCCACCCACTTCAGCCTCTGAGTAGTTGGGACTACAGTTGTTTCATGACCAGCTATATTCTGTTGTTATAGGTATACTTGCCTTAAGTTAACTAATCTTTTCCCTTCTAATATGCTGTTTCTAAAGTGATGCTAGTTTTGAAAAATTACTGCCCTTGTGAGTAATAAATGAAAAATACAGTAAATGGATTCTAGCAGATTAATTTTTGTTGTTAAAGGAGGTAAATTAACAAAACTTAGTTTGACTATGGGATTGGATTGTATAGGTTCAGATCTCAGCTTTGATACCAGGTTTGTAATTTTGAACAGGCTACTAGGACTCAGTTGTGAAATGGAGACTGTAGGAATATCAGCCTCACAGACTTGTAAAGTTTTTTCTTTTAATTTTTGTTTATTTTTCCATCTGGCCTTCGTTTCTCCAACATTTAGTTGTGTACGTGATGCTGGGGTTTGAACTTGGGTAGTTGTGCATGCCAGGCAAGCCCTTTAACCACCAAGCTACCACTCCAGCCCAACTTGTAAAGATTAAATGAGAAGTACCCAAGACACTTAGCCAAGTGCCTGGCACATAGTTGCAATAGCTATTAATTACAACTCTCATTCATTTTTACTATTTAAGATTTTTTTCTTAGTCATTTTTAGAATAGTAAGAACTGCCAGATAAATTGCATTTAGCCTATATCAAATATTACCCTAACAATTGTTAATTAGTAGGAATCTATTGTCTCTGGTGTTCATAAAAGACTCCACTGGGAAAACATGGTGTCTGTGGATTAAACAGTTATAGTTGAGCTTTCTTCACTTCCATCTTTTTTTGTAGCATATATATATATTTTTTTCTCAATGTATATTTTCTCAATGTAAAAGCAGTGTATTCGTCTTTCTGTATTCTATTATTAGTATGTGCCATAATCTATTTAACCAATCCCTGACTGACACGTCGTTTTAAAGATATTTCTTAGTGAATACAATACTGGAATGAATGTCCTGTTTTGAGGTTCATTTTGTAAAAGAGAATTTATTGTGAAAAATAGGCAAGAAAAGAAGTTACCATTTATGTAAAAGGAATACATATTCAGGAAGGAGTCCTAAGAATCTCTTTCCTGTGGTTGGCTGGGGGATGAAGGTGGCAAGGAGACTTCGTTTTTATTACCTTGTACCCATATTACCTGTTCACAACAGTTAGCAGCAGAGAATGAGTAGCCTGAATGTGATAAGCTTCAAGATTAGGTGGCCTCGGAAGTGACCTTCAGCTGCTTGTCTGGACTTTCTAGGAGGCGACTGTCCAAATGTGGGCTCAGCCTTTAGCTCTGCTTTCCCCCTGAAGAGGATTAACACAAAAGTTCTTTGGAAGAAGACTATTTTTCTGTCCTTCACTACCTAAAATATTTGATTCACAAACTATGGGCAAAAATTAGTGGAGCTCTTAAATAACTAAATATAGCGCTGGTGATTGCACAGCCCTGAGAATTAGAATCTTCTTTTCCTAGAATTCATGGGAATTATCAGTATACTTGCTGCTGTTAGGAAAAACGATTCCTGGTTTGGTTTTATAACTTAAGCTATGTAATGATGAAATTTGCCATAGAGCTTTATATTTGAAAGTGTTTTAAATCAATCAAGTATCCACTGAAATAATTTGGTGCATTGTTTTTAGGAGTAATTCAAATCGTCTCTCCTTGCATTTACAGGTTTTAATCCATATTTTCTAAACTGTTAGATACAAATGATAACAAACTTTGCTGATTGTGTATCTCTCAAAAGGCAGTGCTGTGTTTAGTTTGTATTTCTGGATTAGACAATTCTCTTTACCATAGTTCTATTAAAGCAAGTATTCACCAAAGTTGTCATTTTCCAACCCTGGTAACAATAGTTATTTTATTTCATTTTTTTGTACCAGGGATTAAATTTAAGGGAGCTAAACCACTGAGTCACATCTCCAATCCCTTTTATTTTTTATTTTGAGACAGGGTCTCACTAAGTTGACTAGGGCTTTGCTAAGTTGCTGAGGCTGGCTTTGAATTTGGATCCTCCTGCCTCAGCCTCCCCTCTGGGATTACAAGCATATGCCACTACACCTGGCAACATTAATATTTAACTGCAGGTTTGAGGCTGGGAAGAAAGGGTTTACTTCTCATCTGTTCTGAATGTTAAGATGCTAATCTTATTACATCTCTTCTTCCCAATGGTTCATCATTGTTTCCTTAGTCTTAGAAAAGGCCAAACTTTTTTTTAAGTATGACATTTCAAAGCCCTTTATGACTTTTCTAGATCCATTTTCCTGTTTCCTATACCCTGCTTTCCCACACATCTAGGTATTTGTTTTTCCCTTTTCATGTGCTGACTTCTTCCTTGGCCCTGCCTTTGCTTTTAATATTCTATCTGTTGGAAAGCCTCCTTTTTTTCTTTAAATGCTAGGAATCAAACTCATGGTCTTGTAAATGCTAGGCAAACACTCTACCTCTCAGCTATGTCCCCAGCCCTGGAAAGTCCTTTTTTCTTTTGTCTCTACTTGTCCAACTTCAACTCATCCTTCCAAGCCCCAGGTATGTTTCCCTTTCCATGAAGCTTTCTCTGATCCCAGCCAAAAGTAATCCTCTCAAGCTCCATTGCACTCTCTTAGGATACTTACCATACTGTCTTTTAGGGCTGTTTGCATGTGGCATATGTTACCTCCCGTTGGAGACAAACTGCTCTTTGAAAGCGGGGGTTCTAGTTTTACCCATCACTAATACCCACACACCCAGTCATATACCTTCACACAGTAGGAGCTCAATTTATGTTCATTGGATGAGTCTTTGGTCACTTTCTTGAGAGTGTCTTCATTTTGTTTTATCTTTTCAACCCAGATAACCATTTGAGTGGCTGTTATTGATAAGGGCTTTAGAATGAGTTGTGCTGTGAAACCAAAAACACCTTACCCCATGTTGATATAGTTAGAAAGTTTATGATCTGAGAAAATCTGTGCCTTTTAAACCTCAGATGGCAGGTGTATTAACAAACTACAGAATTTTCAAATAAATGAAGTATTCCATTACCTCACTATTGCTGTTGATGAATTGGCCTCTGACGACACTTAAGCATCAAAACACACCTTGCCTTTTCAGGTGAGAGGCTGACATGAGTGATTTGATTAACTTTTAGAAAAGTTTTTTGAGAAAGGACTGTTGAACTTTCCCCAGTTTGTTTCTGCCTTAGAATGTGTCCTATATCATATGAAGTCTTGTTTTCATAACTTGTTTCATTATTGTCTGAGTGTTATTTCTTAGACACTAATTGGGTTCAAGTTTAGGAATTTAGAGGTTACAGATATAGAATGATAATGTCAACTCACACTAGAGATTAGGTAGTTAACCTTTCGTCAGCTGCTTTCCCACCAAACATTTGTTCAGTAATGGGCAAGTCCTCTGCTTTTTACCAGGGATGGAACCTAGCAGTGGTTAACATTGAGCCACATCCCCAGTCCTTTTCATTTTTTGTTTTGAGACAGGGTCTTGCTAAATTACTCAGGGCCTCACTAAGTTCCTGAGGCTGCTTTGAACTTGTGATCCTTCTGCCTCAGTTCCTGAGTTGCTGGGATTACAAGGCATGCACTACCATACCCAGCAGTCCTCTGCTTTTTTGGGTTGGTCATCTGTTCCATCATTCATATCTTGTTCATCGTAGAGTAAATCTTTCTCCCTCTCTGGCTCACTCCTTTGTTTTAATTCAAACTCTTGGATAAACAGTGTAATCACTTCTCTACAATGCTTAAAACCCTTTCCTATTTTTCTCCAAGTTAGATTCCTTCTTTTATCTCTTCTTCTCCTCCTACTTTAAATTTTATTTTACTTTTTTTTTTTTTTAAAGAGAGAGGGACAGTGAGAGAGACAGAAAGAGAGAAACAACTTTATTTAGTTTTTCATATGGCCCTGGTTGCTCCAACACTCAGTTGTGTACGTGGTACTGGGGTTTGAACCCGGGTTCTCGTGCTTGCCAGGGAAGCGCCGAAACCCCTGAGCCACCGCTCCAGCCCCTTTTATTTTACTTTTGACACATAATTGCACATATTTATGGGATATAATGTGATATTTTGATATGTTTACATTGTGTAATGATCAAATCAGTAATTAGCATATCCATCACCTCATATATTATTTCTTCAGGGTGAAAATATTCAAAATCTCTCTTCTAGCTGTTTAGAATATTTAATACATTATTCTTAACTGTAGTCACCCAACTATGCAGTGGAATACCAGAATTTATTCTTCCCATCCAACTGTATCCTGTTGTCTCTTAAAATATAATGTTCAAAACGATAGTCAGTTGACTCTTTATTCCAAGTAGATTTTGATCTGTGCTGAGTAGAACAAAAGTCTCACTTTGCACATTTGAGGATATAGTTTCACTCTTATATCTATCACATTAATTTTGGGAGCAGCAGATGAAAAAATAAATAAAAGTGACTCTATCGCTATTTTTTGGTTTATTTTTATTTTTTTAAAGAGAGAGAGGGAAATGGAGAAAAATCAATTTTATTTAGCTTTTCATGTGGCTTTCATTCCTCCTCACTTTGTTGTGTATGTGGTGCTGGAGTTCGAACCTGCATCCTCGCGCATGCCAGGTAAGAGCCGTAACCGCTGAGTCACCATTCCAGCCTTCTCTTTATGTATTCTTTTTAAAATTGTTTTAAAGTTACTTCCAGTTTTTTGATTCAATGATTCAGTGCCCTTTTCTAAAATCAGTCTTTGATGAAAATGTAAAGTATGAACAGTGCAAATAGCCACTGATTCTATGTCTTCTTCCCACCAGGATGTGTCTAGTTCGAATGAAGCAGGAAGGCCGGAGTGGGAAATACATGTGTCGTATCATAGTTCATTTTATGTGGGAGGATGTCGAGCAGCGTGGCAGAGTCATGGGGGTAAGTGCTTGGTATCAGATCTGGAGCTGGACAACTCTGGTGGGGGATTGCCTGATGAGTTTGGGATTTTATCTGTTTTAGAATGACCTTGCTTTTGAATTGCTGTGAAATGCTGTCTTTTGTTGAGAGGCAGTTCAGTTGGAGTCACCTTTTCTACCTCTATGGAGACGGACACACCGCAGATACTTTGTGTTTGTATACATTCTTGTGGTTTGTTGGTGTGAGGACATCCTGTGGATGGAGAGGGGTTACATAGCCCAAATCATGGTGATGATAGGAGGGATGGAATTGGTGAATGGAGGGAATAAAATACTAATCCAGTC
>PVKS010000281.1:116707-183031 GCA_004027875.1 Aplodontia rufa
AAAAAAAAAAAAAAAAAAAAAAAACACCTTAGTAGTTAGTCTCAGAAAAGACAGCATATGGTATATATGTCACAGGGAATATGATGACGATAGAAAAATGAAACCAAAACGTTGGGATACAGTACGTGTAAATGTAGTTTTATATAGACCGTAATTTTGTGTATTTTTTGTCTTCATACTTGGCCATAGCCAAAAGGCTGAGAAGCAATTGTTTTTTGTCTCTAGGTCATGTTTTTTTAGCAGCTCATAGCTTTTTGTTATTTCCCGTTTCATTACCTTCCAGCTTGGGAGAACCATATGACTAGGTCACAAAAAGGGTTAATTTATTAGTAAAGTCATGACGTGCTTATACAATAAAGCCAGCAGTAGAAAGTGCTTGATGTAAAAAACAAGTATCTTTTTTTCCTAGTTCAGCTCCTCCCCAAAAGTAACCACAGTTCAGAATTGATTTATATACTTCCAGTGTTTTCTACACAAACACAAATATATAATTGTGTATTTTTTTAAGTTTTTTAATCTGTTTTTTCCCCCTTATTTATTTGTGTATTCGGTGCTAGGGATAAAACCTGGGACCTCACACATGCCAGGCAAGCACTCGCTCTACCACTGAACCAGTTCTCCAACCCCAAATGTATATTCTTTTAACATAACACAGATGGGCTTATATTATGTACACTATTCTGAGCCTTGGCTTTTTTCATTAATATATAGATAGATATGTTTTTACTTTACAATTGTTTTTTAAACTCAAAATGTTTTAACTAAGACTAAAATCCCTTTAATCATCAATTTCGATCCTTGCCATTTATCTTCTTCCAAGATAAATGTTTCCATTTGGTGTGTATCTTTTAAGATTCTTTCCTGTGCTAGGTAGCATTGGGTTTTGTGTGCATGAGTTCTCTTTATGTACTTACGTGCAACTTCCTTTCCATGCTGCGTGTTTTATTTTTATTTATTGTAACTATTTTTACACACTCCTGTGCTGTTGCTGTTGGTATTGTATTCTTATTTTGTGTGTAAAATTGGAGTCTCAAAGATTACATCCTGGAGGTGATGGTTGCCTCTTGGGAACTTGGGTTGAAGGTTTTTTCAGATTAATGTCTTTGAAAGAACTTCATTGGTAGGAAGCAGTGTAAACATGGGTTTGCCTAAGTATTTTCATTGACCTTTATATGCTGTTCCCTGGTACAACACACCATTGGCATTTCTGTTCATTCTTAGAAAATTTAGCACATATCAAAGTTTTAACTGTTACCTTCATCATCATCATCATTTTGAAATCAGTATTGAACTCTTTGTAATTGTCCTCTTTGGTTCTGTTTTCTTTTCTTTTTTTTTTTTTAAGAGAGAAGGACAGTGAGAGAGAGAGACAGAAAGAATCAATTTTTATTGAGTTTTTCACAAGGCTTTCATTGCTCTGACACTTAGCTGCGTATGTGGATTGCTGGGTTTGAACCCGTGTACTTGCATGTCAGGCAAGCGCCGTAACCACCGAGCCACCGCTCCAATCCCCTCATTTTTCTTACTGTCATGCCTTCTGACTATTTTAGCTGCCAAGTGAGGTCAGCAGTCCTTAAACTATTCATATAGCTGGTGCTGCACATACCTTCAAGTACTCAGTACTCAGTTCTGTGGCAGCAGACAATAGACATAGGGTGGTGTTGGCAGCCTCTAAACATCCCCATTTAATGATGACCGATGATACCCTCTGGCCAGCCAAAGCTTTGGCTCACTGCCAGCCCCATGGTCACGCAGTAGCTTTTCTATTAGTGAACTTGTTTTACTTAATCATTATTGACTAAACTCTACTGGAAGTTGGGCCACTAGAGCCACATGGGCCACAGCTGTCCTATCCTGAATAGCTTAGAAAGCCATAAAATACTGACTCCTAAACTACAGGAATCTTTTAATTATTTCCTCCACCCCATGAATTTCTTTCTGGACTTTCATATCTTTCTCCCTCTTTTTTTTTTTTTTTAAGAGAGAGGGACAGTGAGAGACAGAGAGAGAGAGAGAATCAATTTTATTAGTTTTTCATATGACTTTTGTTGCTCAGACACTTTATTGTATACGTGGTGCTGGGGTTTGAACCTGGGTACTTGTGCAAGTGCCGAAACCACCGAGCCACCTCTGCAGCCCTCATATATATCTCTTCATCACAACATTCAACACTTTGAGCCCTCTCCTGTGTTACTTTGTATGTAATGTCCTTTCTACTTAACTATAAGCCTCATAAAAGCAAGAAGATGTCTTACTCAGGTTTTTGCTTATGCAGTAAACATTTAATGAATATTTGTCAGAATGAATGAGTAAATTGAACTTCGGCCCCTGGAATTCTGTGTTTTTTTTTTTTTTTTTGAAACAACTTTATTTAGTTTTTCACATGGCCTTAGTTGCTCCGCTCCAACACTTAGTTGTGGTCGTGGTGCTGGGGTTTGAACTCAGGTCCTCATGCTTGCCAGGCAAGTGCTGAAACCGCTGAGCCACCGCTCCAGCCCCTGGAATTCTGTTTTAAAACTATCTTATTTATCACATAAATCAATCCTTACTTATTAGTCTTTGGTTCAGTTGTGTATCCATGCAGTTCAACAGGAATTAGGGTTCTATCCAGTCATTTTCCCCCCTATTTGGATTGTTCTACGTAGGTTGCTGTCCTAGAAGGAAGTGTTTTCATCTTTTGTTTTGTTTTTGTTTTAAAGAGAGAGAGTTAATGATAGAGAACAAGTCAATTTTATTTATTTTTCAATCTGGCCTTTGTTTCTCCAACACTTAGTTGTATATGTGGTGCTAGGGTTTGAACCCAGGTCTTTATGCATGCCAGGCAAGCGCTCCAACCACTGAGCCTCTGCTCCAGCCCAAAGGAAGTATTTTTTTGGTTTTTTTTTTGTTTTTAAGAGAAGGGACAGTGAGAGAGAGAGAAGGAATTGATTTTATTTAGTTTTTCATGTGGACTTCGTTCCTCTAACACTTTTTTATGTACGTGGTGCTGGGGTTCGAACCTGCGGACTTGTGCATTCAAGGTAAGCACCTTAACTGTTCAGCCACCGCTCCAGCCCCAAAGGGAGTGTTTTTGATCAGTATTTCTCAGACCTTAATGTGCCTATAGTCACCTGAGGATCTTGTTAAAATATGGATTCCAATTCAGTAAGTTTTGTGGGTGAGGCTGAGTTTTTTTTTTTTTTTTTTTTTGGCATTACTAGGAGGAATTGAACCCAGAGGCACTCTGCCACTGAGCTTTACCCCCAGTCTTTCTTAAAAAATTTTTGAGGCAAGGTCTTGCTAGGTCACTGAGTCTGGCCATAAATTTGCAATAGATCCTTCTGCTTCAGCCTCCTGAGTTGCTAGGATTATAGGCATGTACCACCACACCTAGCTAAGAGTCTACATTTCTGAAAAACTTCCAAACAGAGCCAATATTGCTAGTGGTGCAGGATGTGGAAGGAGGCATCACACTTTTGAGTAGAAAGGTTATAAGTGATTCCTGTAGTAGAGGCTCTTAAGTTGAACTGAAGAGAAATGCCCAAGCTCTGGACTAATTGCAAAGACTGTAAATAAAAGACAATGATTTAAAAATAATAGAGATTTTGAAGAGTTGAAGAATTACTATGATTGCTTTTCTATTTATAATTGACTTGGTCTTCCCCCTGCCCCAACCTCCTGGTATTGACAGGTACCCTTTAAATAGGCAAGACAACTGTATATTAACCGTGTCTGAGGTGTGTGTGTGAGGGGGGAAATCTCAGTCTTCTGTGAGTATACAACCTAAAGAAATAGGACATGTGGCTGGTGAAAAGTAGGAGGTAATACGGAACAAGTCTGGCCTGGTTCTTACCCTGACTGTTTGCTTTAGTTGTTTCATTAAAAAAAAAAAAAAAAAAAAAAAGCAGCAGGTGGTGGTGGGTCCATCTACATAATTTCCATGTTTCTTTTCAGCTTCTAAAGCCTATGATTTGAAGGTGGTAATTTGCAAATCTGTCTCTGTTTTATTTGGCCTCTCAATTATACCTCTGTAAGAAAACTCATAACAAGTAAAATTTATAAAACAGAGCCAATGTAATGGTGAATTTTCTCATGCAAAAAAATTCTCGGAGACCAGTACTTTGATCAGTAATGGTCTTGGTTCTTGATCAAGAACAAGAAAGCCAATGGTGAACTGATGAATCAGAAATTTGAATCAAGAACTCCTTTGACATTAACATTCTAGTTTCCTATAGGTGGGAAAAACTTTCATTTTACAGAAGTTTGCTTTTTATTAGCTTTTTAGGAGCCCAACTATTGTGAAAATGGTGCAGATATATATCATCGGTGAAGTTGGTATAAAAAGCAAGTGTTAAATTTGAGGTTTCAAAAATCACATCAATAATTTAGAGTGTTCTGACTTTAAAAAAAATATTATTTGGGATTTAAACATATAAATTAGCTGTGGAAATAAAGTTCATTATATCACCTCATCTGGTCTTGTTTTATTTCATTAACTGGTTCTTAAAAACCTTTGTGAGCTGAGTTGCAGCTGAAGAGGTTGGAGACCATTTTTCCTTGGGCCCTTGCCGCACTCCTGAGTGTTGGTACGAGTAAGAACTAAGACTTGACACAGCTGTAAAAACAGACAGCGCCTTTGGCCTCAGCACTTTCTCCTGGTGCAGGCAGATTTCAGATGTAAATTTCACTCTCTGCCTCTTCTACTAATGAAGTAAGTTTCTTTTGCTGGGTTTGCAGCCAGGTGTGTCCAGTCCTGTGGCTAACTGGGGCGCTTTACTTAATTTTTCCATTTGTGACATTTCAACCAAACTTAAAAAACAAACATAAAAATTAGCTTAAGGCAGTGGCTCAAACTGTTAATGGTAACCTTAGGCTGGCTAAACGATTTCCTTTCAGTTCTGCTCTGCCAGACATCTCCACCTTGTGGCTTACGATGAGCCAGGTTTAAGCTTTCCAAGCTATGGAGGCATAGGTGGGAAGGGGCAGAGAGGTGAGTTGTAGTTAAGGATAAATTATAATTTCTTATCAGTGGTCCCTGACATGCCAGTTGCCTCAACAAGACTTCAGATGATTTCTTGCTAGTGGTATTCCAGAATAAGGAGCTTTGTTTCACCTCCTGGTCTCCTGCTCTCACTGTAGACGAGTAACTGATGGAATGGTGCAGAGGGAAAAGGTGGTAGAGCTGTGAGCTAAACTGGGCTCCTTTGTTATCTTCTTCTTTGCTTTTCAGAACCAGTGTTTTAAATTGCAAGGTCCTCTGTGATCACTCTCCAGACTACCTTTCCAAACTCATTTCCCTTAGTTCTTGAACCTAAAATATGTGAAACTTTCTAGCACATATACCTGGCACTTAGTAAGCACTCAGTGAACATCACATTCCATCCCTGCTTCACGTACTCTTCCCTCCAGCCAAGCTGAATGTCTTGCTGTTCATTCTTGAGTCTTTACTCATTTGGTGCATACATTTAGACTGCCCTAATGGTCCAGCCCCAATCCCTTCACCAAGCTGGAAACCATTCCCAGTTTCCCTTAGTTGCAAGTACTGTAATAATTTATATGTACCTTTCTTTAGGCACTTACTCTATTTTGTATCATGATCATTCATGCATGTTGACACTCTTCCAGGTGAATTCCTGGGGACAGGATCACATGTATCCCTCTTTTGTATTCTCCAAAGTGCCTATAATTGCCTCCTGGCTAGAGTGAATAGGTGCCCAGTAAATGCCCAGGAAATATCTGAAGAATGAAAGAAAACAGCTTTGGAGGCCCAGAAAATAAGTATTGGAAAAAGTAGGGCAGAGAGATACCCTTTTTATTCTGAGGATATTTGTTTGCTGTGTTAGTCTTAAATATTGGAAGAAAAAAAATGAGAGACCATTTCCTTTTCTGGTAATTTTATTCTTTTTTTTTTCATGCTTTCACATTTTCTGATGGAATTATAACTCCAGGTTAGCTGGGTGCAGCACAGCATGCCTATAATCCTAGTTACTCTGGAAGGCTGAGACAGGAGAATTACAAATTTGAGGCCATCCTAGGCAACCTCGATAGACCTTGTCTTTAAAAGTAAAAAGGACTGGGAATGTAGCTCAGCGGTAGTGTGCCCCTGGATTCAGTCCCTAGTACTGGGGGAGAAAAAATCTTATATGTAGCATATATTTCTAAACCAGGAGCCTTTAAATTTTTTTTTCTTTAAAGAGAGAAAGAGTCTATTATATTTAATTTTTCATCTGGTTTTTGTTTTTCCAACTGTTGGTTGTATTTATGGTGCTGGGGTTTAAACCTGGGACCTTGCACATACTAGGCAAGTGCTCTACCTCTGAGCCCCACTGCTCTATCCCTAAGGCTTTAGATCATAATAAAGGCTTTAGTTTTAGTGAAAATTTCCTTCAAAGTCTCTAAAATCCGCTCCCCATCAAAATCTTCAAACAGTGTTGGAGGTAGCTCAGTGATAGAGCACTTGCCTGGCCTACACAAGGCCCAGGGTTTGATCCTCAGCAATACACACACACACACACACACACACACACAATCTTCAAACAAAATTCCTGTTTCATTATGAGGTAAAAAATTTCTGTGCTTTGTATCTCGAGGTCAAAAGTGAAACTTAATTGTTACAGGTATTTTTTACTGTTCTGGGGATCAAATCAGAGCCCCTCACACTAGGCAAAATGGTAAATAGGTTTTAAAGACAAGGACTGTGTTAAAAGTATAGTTTTTGTATCCACATGTATGAATTGTGTGAGTGTAAATAAAGAACAATCCCTTGGGCTCAATGCCATGAAAATAAGAATATGTGTTTGTACTCAGATATCAATAGTTCCTTTGAAAGTTTTAAATGGCCTGAACTGTTGGAGTGGATACTCTGGAGAGAGAAGGCGAAATTCTTAGAAGGGAAAGTAATTCCATTTTGGAATTGGCTTGTGAATTTAAGCTGAATCCAACTGAAGATGTACCTCTAGTGGATGCATTCCTTTCTCTACGCACATTTCCTCGCCTCAGGCCTTAAGAAGTGACAGGAGAGGATGGAGTGGATATTTAGGCAGTTTCCCAACTGCCCAGGTGCCTGGGTGCATGCAGTGGGGTTGCCATTCTGATGGCTCACTTGCCTGTCCCCTGAAAGAGAAGTAACAAGCCTTTCTGTATTTGAAATGAATCAAATTATGAAATCCCCCCATGCTCTTGATCATTTCTCTCTTTTGCCCCCATTTTTACCTTCAGTTATGGTGAGTTCCTGAGATACCTTCTTTGTCTTCTTATTCCTGTAGCACCTGAAATGGAGCTTTGAACATAGTAGTAAATGCTTCTTAATTGAATCAGTTAATGAGTGAATTCATCCTCTTTTGTTATCTTCATTTTTTCTCATAGAATTTTTGGAAGAAAGTCAGTGACCTAATTCCATTTTTCAAGTCCCTGGCTGCCTCAGGGCACTCGCACTGTCCTGCCTTTCTGTAATGCCCCTCCTTACAGACTCCTCTTGTAGAATGTTCCCCGTTCAGCTGTCTTTCAGAACAGGTTGCCTTTCCTTGCTCTCCTGTTCCTTTCACCTCCTGTCCCTATGGGTGTCTAGTTCCATTTTGACATTTTTTGTTCCATAGCCATAACACATCTTAGAGCTGAATGCATGGGAGGAGGGCCCACAGCCAAAACCATTTTCCAGTGTACCTTCAGAAGTCACTAATGCTTTTCTCAAATCTCACTCAGGAGGCAGGGGACAAACAACTCCATGAAACTGTTCTTCGTATCTTGCTGCTGATGTTGCCACCGTTCCAGTCCCTCAAGCTGGAATGCTTAAAACCATTCTCAACTTCTGCCTCATCTTCTGCATCCACTTGGTCTGGCAGTTCTCTGCTGAAACTATCTCCAGGTTTTGTCCTTTACTCTATTCCATTGGTGCATTTTAATCATCTCTCCTTTACTGCAAGTAGCTTCTAAATGAATTCCTGGCCATTCCCCACTCTCAGGAACCCTCCCACCAATATAACTGCCAGTAGTTTTCTTTCTAAGTCCCACATCCAATCATGGCCCTCTCATTTTGGAAACATCTGAAAACTCTTATCACATATAGGACAGAATTTAAGCTTATTGGCAATGTATATAGAACCCTTTGTAGATCTGTAGAGGAAGTTGACTGTTCTTTGAAGACACACACTGTAGTGTTAAGGGATAGGATGTTTTGATATCTGCAAGTTATCTTCAAATGGTTTAGCAAAAGAAAATGGATATTTGGACATACAGAGATAAAGTAGCTGTCACCATATATTAATAACTGTGAAAGATTAAACATGTTTTTGTTGTATTACTACTATATCGTTTTTAAATATTGGAGGGAAAAGAAATAGTCATGCTCTGACTCCAATCCACCTTTCTAGTCTAATCTCCAACAAACCATTACCACCCCACACCAGCAAAAAAATGTGTGCATGCATGCATACACTAGCACATGTTGCACTCATGGTAGAAGTTTATTGATGCCGTGGTCTGTGATATCCTTTTGTGCTTCTAGGCTTTTGTTTATGCTGTTCTCTAAAGTGGTCATATCCTGTCACCTCTGCTCATGGTATTGTAAGGCACAGCCAGATAGTATGTCTTCCAAGATGCTCCTGCCTTCACTGACCAATAATGCTAGTATTTTTGGCCATTCCTTCCTCTGTATTGCTGCAACACTCTGTACAGACTTCTGAGTTAGAACTTACCAAGGTATGCTATAATTATTGGCTTATGTAAGTTACTTGTGTTAGATGGGATAAGGATTCTGGGATCCCTGGGCGTTTTATGCAGCATGAGTATTGCAGTTACTACTCAGTTACATTTTGAATGAACATAGGTACTTGGCTTCTATTATTAGCATCTGGCTAGCACTATCTCCCAAATCCTGGCATAATGAATAATCACCTGATCACACCTGCATTCCGTTTTTCTGACCCTGCTCTTCCCCACAAGGAGGTTGATTTTTCTCTTCCTACACTGTCTCATAATTCCTGGCACTCTAGTTATACTTTTAATCTATCTTATAGGGTAAAAGAACCTTAGAATGTTAGGTTGGGAGCCTCACGTTCTGTAACTCAGTGATTCTCAGTAGGTGAAAAGATTGCACAGGTGTATGTATTTTGAAAATTATCCCCCAGAAGATGTCTGATGCATATCTCTAGTTACGGATCACAGATCTGGGCCAACTCCTATTTCTGTGGTGAAGAAATAGTGGCCCAGAGAGGTTTGGTTCGCCCTGGGTCGTACAACTAGGAATCAACAGAATGAGGACCACAACTATGACATGCCAGTTCCTAGTCTCCTTGTACCATCCCCCAAATTCAACCTTCTCTCCTTTTTTATTACAAAGGACTTGGAGAGACTAAGAGGACAGGTCTTGAATCTGGAGGCCTTCTGTTTCTTAGGCTCAATCCTAAACCTGAGGACTTTTTAAAATTTCTAATCTAATACTTCAGAGGTTTCTACTCAACAGGAGTATTAGAGATTAAGGGGAGAAAAAGACAGGTGAGAATGCTAACAATGTTCTGAATTTGTTTCCTTTTCCAGTGTAGAGTCTAAATGTCTCCACATCGTCTCAATTTGCCGTAGTTGATTTTACAATTACTTTTCAGAGACTCTTTGGTTGTGTTTTTTTAAGAGTAGAGGAATATTGAGACTGAACACCGGGAGCGGAGAGGTTGGGCCAGGAGACTAACAAAGGCGGTATTATACTGTGCACTGCAAATCCAATAAATGAATTCAGGAGACACCTAGATGTGTTTCTAGAGGAGGGCATGGGGGTGGGGTCTGGTGGAAAGGCAGAAAGGTGGGATTAAGATAAATTAAAATGGGGCCAGCTTTTTGTATAAGGGGACAGCCTCTTCCTGTTCTCACCATTGCTTCAGGTTTCTCATTCTGCTTAGTTCAGAAGTTAAAATTACTCTTTACTATGTACCTCATGGTCACCCTCCCAACCGTCCCTCTCTTACTTAGGAAAAGAAGTTAGTTTCAAGGCTTTTCCATCATGGTATAGCAGTGTTTGGTTACTGAGTGCTACATCTGTTGTACATTCCTGAGGAATCTTAGACTTAACATTGGAAAGGAACCTTGAAATAATCTGGTTTGGAGATTCTCAAATCGTAGTTCCAGGACCAGCAGTCTCAACTTCACTTGGAATTTGTTAAGAATGCAAGTTCTGGGGCTGGAGCGGTGGCTCAGCAGTTACGGCGCTTGCTGGCATGCACAAGTACGCGAGTTCAAACCCCAGCACAATGTACACAATGAAGTCTTGGAGCAACAGAAGCAACTAAATAAAAAATTGTTTCTCTCTCCCTCTCTCACTATCCCTATCTCTTAAAAAAGAAAAAAAAAAAAAAGAATGCAAGTTCTGGGGTTGTGTCCTTGATCTGCTGAATCAGAAACTTTGTGGATAAGATCCAGCAGTGGTTTTTAACAAACCCTCCAGTTTGACAGGCACTGCTCATCACTTGTGACCATATCTTGTTTTTGTTGTTGTTTTGTTTTGTTTTCTGAGACACTGGGAATTGAACCCAAGGGTGCTCCACCTCTCAGCTACATCCTCAGTCCTTCTCATTTTTTATTTTTGAGTCAGGGTTCCACTAAGTTGCTGAGGCTGGCTCAGCCTTTTGTGTTGCTGAAACTACAGGTGTGTGCCAGGATACCTAGCTGACCCCATGTTTTAACTGATGGAGACACTGGGAGAGTTGAGTATAAGTTAGCAACTGACAGAAGAGGAGAACTTGGATCTCCTGATTGCCAGCTCGTATAGCTTTCTGTATGCTAGGAGGAGCAGGGTATGAGCATGTACTAATGCCATGTGAAAACTGGGAATGTCAGCTTAATGCAGTAAGAGTTCCCTGAGAGTAATAGCTAACATCTATTGAGTGCTTTCTTTTTGCCACACACTTTACAACCACTATTTAAATTTTACTACATCTCACAGTCTTTCCTGTGAGATATGTAGTATTTCTGTCCTTATTTGATAGGTGATGAAACTAAGGCTCAGAGAGGTTAGTATATTATTTCCCTATAGGAGCTGTAACAGATTACCACAAACTTGGGTTAAAACAGATTTATTCTTCCATAGTGCTGGAGGCAAAAATCAGTTTCACTGACTGAAATCAAATGTTGGCAGGATTGTGCTCTTTCTGGAGGCTCTAGGGGAGAATCTGTTATTTGCCTTTTACAGCTTGGTGGTTGCCGACATTCCTTGACTTGTGGATACATCATTGCAATTGCTGATTCCATTATTCTTCTGTCTAGGTTAAATTTCCCTCTGCTTCTCTCTTTTAAGGATATATGCGATTGCAGTTAGGGCCTACCATGATAATTCAGGCTAATATCTCCATCTCAGTAAAGTGTCATTTCTGTCTCCAACATCCATAATACGTCACGTAACACTGAACCTGTTTGTCCTTAAACACCTTAGTTTGTCAGTCCTGCATTCTCCAGTTAGATTATTAGCTCCTAGAGGTCAGAGATTCCATTTTAAAAAATTAAGAGCCAGGCATGGTGGTCCATGCCTGTAATCCCAACAACTCAAGAGGCTAAGACAGGAGGATCACAAGTTCAGGCCCTAAGAAACTTAGTGAGACCCTATTTCAAAATTTAAAGTGGGGGTGGCAGTGGCTAGGGATGTGGCTCAATGTTAAAGCCCTGCTGGGTTTATTCCCTAGTATCAAAAAAATTAAGATATACTTCACATAGCATAATATTTGCCAGGTATGGTAGTGCATACCTGTAACCTCAGTTACTTAGGAGGCTGAGGCTAGAGACTCACAAGTTCAAGGCCAGCCCAGGCATCTTATCAAAATCCTGACTTGGGGCTGAAGCTCAGCAGTTATGGCACTTGCCTGCAATACACAAGGACCCAGGTTTGAACCTTAGCACCACATACACAACTAAGTGTCAGAGCAATGAAAGCCAAATGAAAAGCTAAATAAAACTTGTTCTCATTCTCTCCCCACCTCTCTCTGTCCCTCTCTTTACCAAAAAAAAAAAAAAAAAACTGTCTCAAAAAATTAAAAAGAGCTGGTGATATAGCTCAGTGGTAGAAAAAAGCCACATACCATAGTACTTGCCATTTTAAATGTGCTTTTTAGCAAATTGACAATGTTATGCTCCCATCACCACTATCTAATTCCAGGATATTTTTATCACCTCAGAAAGAAACCCTGTGCCCATTAGCAGTCACTCCTCATCTCTCTCTTCCCCAGCTTCTGGAAACTGCAACCTTACTTTCCCTCTCTATGAATTTACCTATTCTGGGCATTTCATATAAATGGAATACTTGTTAGGTTTGGCTCCTTTCACGTAACATTCTGTTTTCAAGGTTCATCCATGTTGTAGCATATTTCAGTATTTTATTCCTTTTTATGGATAGTCTGTTTGGATATACTGTGTTTTATTAAATATTGGACACTTGGGTGTTTCCACTTTGTAGCCATATGAATAATACTGTTAAGAACATTCATATACAGGTTTTCATCTGAATATGTGTTCAGTTCTCTTGGGGATAGTGAGTCCTGTGGTGACTATGTGTTAGCTTTTTTGAGATATTGTATCTTTTATCAAGCGATTTGGATACCTAGCATGATATCCAAAGTTCATTCTTTTATAATGAAGTAATATTTTCTCAATATGTAGTTTTAATCACATTTCTCATCCTGCCACCAAATAAACGTTTACACTCACCATTTCAGACTATAATAAGAAGGGACAGTATGGTATAATGGAGGGAGTTCTGGCTGGCCTGGCCCCTTTTTGGGTGAGCTTGAGTAAGTCAGATCCCCTCACCTCTCTGGGGAGGTGAGTTAGATGATTTGTACATACTTTCAAACATAACATTCTGCACCTATGCGAAAGTCTGAAAAGCTAGCCTTGTATTAAATCCCAGAGCTTGCGTTCTATTTTTTTAGCAGTTCATCATTCTCTGTCTGATTTCTGTTCTCAGCCACAAAGTTTTACTCATCTATTCATCTATTTTATTGTGGCCTGCTAGCTTCTAGGTACTATGCTAAGCACCGGAGACGTAAGGATGGCTGAGACATTGTCCTTGACGCCCAGGTCTAGTAGGAGAAGACAAACATATAAACAGATAATTATAATATTAAGAAATGACAGTGTTTTAAAATTGCTAAGAATGCCCAGAGGAGAAGCACTCAGGGTATATGACATTTGGGTTGGGTCTTTCTGGGAAAGTGGGCATTTGTTAGACTAGAAGAACTTTCCAGATATCCACTATGGAAAGTCACAGAGTGGCATAAGAGGTTGGAGAACTTTCGACTTCTTTTGATGACTTTTTCCTACAATGGTGAAAGCAGATTCTCTTTATACAGGCTAGCTGCATTTTGATATCTTTCTGCATGTCTGCAAAATAACATTTTTATAAATACTGGCCACATGTAGATCTTTGCTTTGCTTTTTCTTCTTCTTTTTTTTTTTTTTTTTTTTTTTTGGTGGGGGAGCACTTCCTACTCAATTTCTGAATAAGGAGGTTCACTGAATGGTTGAGGAACCTTGGTCAAGATTTGGGATTCTCTATAGCACAAGCTTACTTTGGTTTCTTGCAGATGCCCTCTTATCCCTCTAAAGGTTTTAGTTTCATAAAAATATTAGAAATGTAAAATTTTAAAATATGATCAGCACAGCCCCAACTAAATTTCTAACATTTGACTAGAAACATATATGGAAGGCTTTGTGTTTTCAACCATCCCCTTCCCAACCCCTCAGCCTTCACGAGGGGTCATTGTACAGCTCTTTCCATGGTCACTGTTCTCTTCCCTTTTACTGGAGGGCAAAACTAGGGCAGAGAAATAATTTTTATTCACTTCTGAAAGGTTACAGTAATAAAGAAACTCTTGTTAACATCAGAGAACATTGCAGCCAAGAGTTTTCACAGTCTGGCATTGTTTATTTTACATGTAATTTGGAACCTTCTGCACTCTTAAAATATTGGCACAAAAATGTTTTAACTCTTGCAGTACTTCACTGTAGGCAGCAGTAGAGTGGTGTCAGAGGGGCAGCAGGACTCTGGAGAGCTGTTTGCCTGTTCCTGTTGGAGAAAGGGTAAAAAAAAAAAAAATGCATGTGTGCGCGCTTGCATACTTAACACATACACATCCACTCTTGGGTATATGTGCCTGTGCACTGAACATTAAGAACTTTCTCTGTCCTGATGAGTTTACATGCTTTCCTTTTTGCCATGATCACCAGAAAGTACAGATCTATAGAGCTCCCTTTACTGGATATATATTCCAATATTGAATATTTGGATAGAATATTCATTATCCACTTTCTCTCATGTACACTATTACTTTTTTTTTTAAGAGAGAAAGAATCAACTATGTTTTTTTTTTTTTTTAAATGAAGAGAGAGGGACAGTGAGAGAGACAGAGAAAGGGAGAAACAACTTTATTTAGTTTTTCACATGGCCTTAGTTGCTCCAACACTTAGTTGTGTATGTGGTGCTGGGGTTTGAACCCGGGTCCTCGTGCTTGCCAGGCAAGCGCTAAAACCGCCGAGCCACCGCTCCAGCCCCTCAACTATGTTTTTTGTTTCTCATCTGGGTTTTGTTTTTCTGACACTTAGTTGTATATGTGGTGCTGGGGTTTGAACTTGGGTCCATGCACATGCCAGGTAAGCACTGTGACTGCTGAGCCACTGCTCCAGTCCCTATTACTTAACTCTTTAATTTGAATTTTGTTTTGGTTGAGATGCAGTCTATGTATGGGCCAAACTCTGTGTCATGTATTTTACAGATATTATTGTATTTAATCGCTTACAGATTAAATTCAGATAGAGTTGAGTGTGTACCCAGTTTACAGTTTAGGAGAGCTGAGGGGCAAAAAAGTTAAAGCCCTTGCCTGTGGCCACTATAATAAGTCACAAGGCCAGATCTGACTGGTTTCAAGACCTTTGCTCTTCTGGCCATGGCATATATTTTTTGTTCTTTTGTTTAACCCATTTTAAACCTTATTATTTTTTTTTTTGGAAGTAGGGAGAATTGAAGTAATAGTGAATGAGCAAGCTAATGAAGTAACCTGTCCATCTATAGGAGTGTGAGTCATTTGTTAAATGAGATAATTAGTAGCTAGCTGCATCAAAGGGTTTATGTTGTTGTTTTCTTAGGTTGAAATTAAGATTTAAAAATGATTACAGAATGGGGCTGGAGCGGTGGCTCAGAGGTTTCGGCACTTGCCTGGCAAGCACAAGGACCCGGGTTCAAACCCCAGCACCACGTACGCAACTGAGTGTTGGAGCAATTTAGGCCATGTGAAAAACTCAATAAAGTTGTTTCTCTCTTTCTCTGTCTCTCTCACTGTCCCTCCCTCTTTAATAAAAAAAAAATGATTACAGAAGGATGTCATGAATTAAATGTTAGACTGGGAATTAGGCTTCCCTAGTTCCAGGCTCAGCTTTGCTTCTAGTTTGGGGGAGCTTCTTCTTGCCCCACCTGTCTGAAATTCTGTGGGCTTAAAATAGAGCTGTTTATTAACCTGGCCCTTGCTGAGATCCAGGCATTCCCCAGGGCTGGCCATGTTCTCTGTGTCCTGTCTAGCCTGGGGACTGTAGCTTGCTACGCCTTAAGCTCTCCTTCCTCTAAGTCTGGCACTTTCTCCCTTGGCCTCCTCAGTGAAGTTTTGGCAAAATAGGCAGAAAATACCACCATGAGGTGAGGTCTGCAGACCTGTCATCAAGGCATGCCCTTCTTCAGGGATCTCCAGCAGAGGGCTCCTTCTCCTACTGGAGTTGGGCTCTGAGCAAGGCATGTGGGGCTACATTTACACCTTGGTCACCATACTGCTACTGCAGGCTGTTAAAGCCAGTCAGAGGGTTCCATACCCTTTTTAGTGCCCACCAAAGGAACAGGACTTTACAGGTCTTTGCCCAGAGACACCTCTGTTCCCGTTTGGAAAGCACACCTGCCTTTTGCTTCTATTGAAGAATTCAGATTAGTAGTGCATATTCTATTCTGGGCCCAGGAAACAGGCCAAAATTTAGTGAAGACCCTTATGTGTTTCTGCTGTCTACCTCTAAGTGCTAAGAAATCCAGAAGCCAGCTTCCAGTTTCCCAAGCACTCACCTCCCATCACATGGACTTTACAACCAGATAGCACTGGGTTCTTATTCCACCTCCACCGCAACATGGCCTTGAGACCCTAGGCAAATCTTTTCACCTCTCCTTGGCTCTGTTCCTTCTCCATGACTTAGCACAGTGTTTGGCATATATTAAGCACTGATAAATGATAAATAGGAACTCCCAGAGCACTGTATGTGGGCCTTTCCAAAAGCACCTCGCTTACACATAAAAGGTGTGTGCATTCATCTCACATGACCTGCTGGACCTTGGCTTTCTGGAAGACAGAGATCATGTTGTTTATCTTTCTATCTCCTGATCAGCCTGACAGGGTCAGGCACACAGCTGCACACTGTTAGGGTGGCTTGGACAGAGCAGGGTGGGCATGAATGCTTAAGTTTCTCCATCTATATATAGGGAAATAGTAACCCTTTATTTTGGAGCCTTTGAGGACAATTTAAAACGTTATGTGTGAAGTGTTTGGAGCCCTTTGAAAGGAGGGTACTGGGGAAATTAATGATGTTTTTGCTGTTCTTGGGAAAGCCCTTTGTGGTTCCTAGTGAATAAATTACTTGGAGTGAGTTTTCTAACACCTCCTACTCTGCCCTGTTCACTGTGGATTTTTTTTTCTTTTAAGAACTGTCTGCTGTAATGCTTCTTTGCTTATGACTTACAAAGATATATGTTTTCGGGGTTGGACTTTTGACCCCTTTCTGCTCCCAGGAGAGACATTTCTATCAAAATAATAAGAGGTGTAAACTCTGTTTTGCTCTTTTTCTGGGCCTTGGGTAGTTTAGCTGCTGGGCTTAAGAATCAGCAGGCCAGTGGTTTGTGCATGGTTACTGGGGGAGAAAAAGATGATTTCCTCCTAAGCCCTTAGTAGCTTTCTAAGTGTCCCCCACTCCACTCCTTTTCAGCCCTGCCTCTGCCCTTTCACTGAGATTCTTTGGATTTCAAACAAGCCCTGTTGTCTTTGGTACTTTGAATACAGATATTTATGGGTAGCCCCTTTCTCTTTCAAAGAGAGGAGGTGAAGTCTGCTGTGCTTTAGGTCCCAAGGTGAATCATCTGTCAAAGAAGAGCCTCCTCCTTTGGAAGGTTCACCTTGCCCTTTTCTTGTCCGTTGGTGTAGTGGTGCAGAGCAGTGATGCACATGGGGACCAGCTTCTTCTCTCACAGTCTAGATGCCCTACACTGTCATGAAAAGCTCCCTCATGCCTGCAGGTGCATTTTATTGCCTGGGGATACAGAAGGGACCAAAATGTGATCTAGTCCTCCAGCATTTTTTTTTTTTTTTAAGGAGAGAAGGACAGTGAGAGAGAGAAAGAGAGAAACAACTTTAGTTTTTCACATGGCCTTAGTTGCTCCAACACTTAGTTGTGTACGTGGTGCTGGGGTTTGAACCCGGGTCCTTGTGCTTGCCAGGCAAGCGCTGAAACCGCTGAGCTACCACTCCAGCCCTTCCTCCAGCATTTTATAGTAAAGCTTCCACTAAACATCCCTGGTCTGTTCCTGACTGGTGTCTCATACCCTCACATCAGTGCTTGCCTCCTTGCCTCCTTTTAGCAGCAGCAGGCTCCTGACCTGTCCCCACATATATATATATAACGTATATAACACCAGGCATTGCCCATCCTAGGGACCTTGAATGGCAGGATTAGGCCAATAGCACTAAGTTATCACCTTTCATTCTACGTATTTTATTGATTTATTTAGCTATTTAGCTTCTTATGTCCTCATCTCCCCCTTTTAGAACTGTTTCTTCATTATTGCTTCAACTCCTAGAACAGTGCTCCATCCATGGATAGCATGGAATATACTTTTTTTTTTTTTAAAGAGAGAAGGACAGAGAGAGAGAGAGAAAGAAACAGAATAATTTTTTATTGAGTTTTTTCAGATGGCTTTTATTGCTCCAACACTTAGTTGTGTATGTGGGTGCTGGGGTTTGAACCCATGTACTTGCGCATGCCGGGCAAGCGCCGTAACTGCCAAGCCATCGCTCCAGCCCTGGAATATACATTTAATGAAGGCATTATGGACTATTTTCCTCTAGGTTCAGTAGCAGTATTAATTCACACAGCTCTCTTTAAGTATTGCTTCTTTTGTTTAATCAAGGAACATTTTTGTCCCTTACAATGTGCTATTACTAAATGCTGTTGATAGAGAGTAAGAAAGAAGGGATTTTTGTAGGATTTAAAATCTAGTTTATGCCAAGAGAAAGAATAAGTTGAATCCTTCCTAGGTTCAGTTCCATACTAAGTAGATGAACAGATAAGATGTAAGTTCACCTGCTGTTGTGACTTGCTTTTGCTGCAGGATTCCTAGAGAAGCTGACTCACAGCCGGGCTGAGTGTAATAGGAGAGGGCAGGAGAGTTGGTGATCCCCCACCTACCCTTGGCGCTGAGGGGAGGGATGGAGACTTCCAACTCCACCTCCAAGTGTGGGAGTGGATTGGCTTTCCTTCCTTTCCAAGGCAGTGACACAGCATGGTTAAGTGCTCAGGCACACAGCCACACTGGGGCTCAGATCCCACTCTAGCCATGTGACCTTAGACAAGGTACCTAATCTCTGTGCCTCAGTTTCCTCCCATAAAATAGGGCTCTCTGCCCACCTCACATGCTACAGCGTTGTGAAGGTTAAAGGAGTCTCCACTCATGAGACTTTTTGAGAGTTGGATAGATGCTTGGTACTGCTGGTCATTTTATTACTTAATGTTAAGCATTTTTTACCTAACATGCTAATATACAAAGAAAAAGGAAAGGCAATCTGGCGTAGTTTTGATGGGAAAAACTAAGACTTAGAGTGATTTGTCTTTCAGAGTCACAAAGTGGGAAAACTGCTCCTGGGCCTAAACTGTACTTAGATGCCAGTCCATTTCTTAGGCCCAAGTTTAGACTTGAACACAGACCAGCAAAGAGGGCTCTCTAACAGATACAGCACTCTAGCTGAGTTTTTCACTTTCCTTTGGATAAAATATGCTTTAAACAATGTTTCGGGTGTCCTGCTTCCAGGTGCCCCTCCGCTTTGTGGAGTCTCTGCTCTTCTTCCTAAATAAATCCTACGCCTTTTACTCCTAAAAAAAAAAAAAAAAGTTTCACTGAAAATAGAGGACAAAAAAAGAATTACCCTTCCAGATGGGACTACTCTCAGAACTCATAGGCCAAGTATCAGTTTCATTTTAGGGGTATCTGAACTTCAGTCCTTGCCTCACTCTGGGCCTCCTCTCCACACAGGTGGAATGATCTTATCACTTCTGCCAGGATCCTGTTCAGCCATTTGCAGGATACTTTACAGGCTCTATTAGCTCGCAACTGAATGGCAAGTCTATTTGAGACTTAAAAGAATATTGTCCGAGGGCTAGAGTCGTGGCTCGGCAGTAGAATACTTGCCTGGGTATATGCGAGGACCCAGGTTTAATCCTCGTAGCATCACATACACAATTACATGGAGGGAAAATAAAAACCAGTTTAAAAAAAAATGAACACTCTCTCTTTAAAAACGAACACACACACACACACACACACACAAACACGGATTCAGGAAGTTGAGGCAGGAGAATCGCTTGAACCAGCAGTTCAACACAAGCCTGAAGAACATAGTAACATCTGGTCTCAAACAATGTAGGACTAGGTATCAGAAGATCTTGCTTCTGTGGACATCTTGACCATTTATTAGTTGCATGATCTCTGGGAAAGTCACTTGACCTTTCTGGGTCTTGTTTCCTCATTTCTACAGCAGGGAACTACCTCCTCCTCAGATTAACATTGGGTCAGTGTTTTGGAAATTATACTGTTTATGAAAAATAAACATCCTGTGGCCCATGGTAAACAATGGAAATGTCTGCTTTTACTGTTTGGGCTGAAGTCCTGGTGGGGTCACCAGTTAACTTGGATGATTCGTTTCGTTAGGGTGACCTGACCTCGTTTACTCCCCATTGCTGGGAAAGGAGAAGGCAAGGCTGTGGGATGAAGGGGCTAGGAACCGCAATGTGGTAAGGGGCTAGATTTTGGAACCTCTGAGAAAATGTTCCCATCCAGGTGACATGTATTTTAGGATTGCTGAGTAGAAAAGGATGTTGGAGCCAATGATCTCATTGTTGCCTTTAGGTCCTCCGGATTGTTTAGGTCCTCAGCATCCATGACAAGTGACATAATCTGGGCTCCATCAGCAAAGAACTTGCTCACTTGTTGATAATCTGTTTTAACCCGTTGACTCATGTGTCTGTGCATTTGAGGTGACCAGGAGAGATGGGGAGTAAACATCCCATAGTTTTCCACTGTACCCAGTCTACCTACATTTAATAGAAAATCATTAAAACAGCAAAGTTGTGCCTGCAGCTTTTCTGCACTCATAAATGCAGTCATGAGGCCCAGGGTGCAATTAGGAGCCTACAAATGTCTCTGGAAACCTGAATTTGTTAGCATCTTCTCAGTGCCAGTAATCAGACCTCATGGCTTCATGTAGAATGCAGAGGAGCCAGAGGAATGACATCTACTGACATGTAATGAACAAATTACTGGAAAGGAGGTTCCGGCTCCTAGGCCCTGGTGTTCTGTACCACTGCTCCCCGAGAGATGCCAGCCAGGCTCTAGCTAAATACACATCTTGCTCATATTACATCTTGTCTAAGTAAGATTTTCCATTACCACCACATAGGAGACATTAGGGGCACAGTGATTGCTAAAACTCTGTAAGACTGCTTGTGTAAACTTAATGCTGCCAGGGTCAGAAAGTCATCAGTATACAGTTGCATCTAATTGTCACATTCTTTCTTCACCTTCCCTTTTTCTCTCTCCACTTTCTTCAGTGAGGTCCGATTATATGCAAGTCATGGTCTTACCTTTCCTCCTCTTCCTGCACTTGATAACCAAATTCTATTGATCCCGCTCTAGACATTTCTCTTGAATGTCCTCTTTCCCCTTTAATCCTGTTGCTGCTTACTTTGAGTCAGTTCCTTACTGACTCTCACCTGGACTATGGCACAGCTTCCCTGGGTTCCTGCCTCTCTGGTCCTTGTTTCAGCTCTAGGGCTCATAGGGTTACTTTTCAAAAGTAAATGTGCTTCCTTATGCTTAGATCTCTTCCTGTCTTTCCTTCATGTGGCATTCCGGGCCACTTAACAGACAACAGAAACTGCTTCTTAGGCTCTACCTTCTACTTCAAACCACCATGTGCTCTTGGTTAAGAACCTTGCTCTAAAAATGCCGTACCATACCATACCTGTACCATTCCATTCTTTGTGACTCTTCCTTCATACCACACTTTTCTTTCTGAACATGCCTGTTTGCCCGCTAATACATAGTATAAGGCACACCATTTTTTACATGGTGTGCTAGGTATGTCTCTTACCTGAGATCATGAACTTTTTGAGTACAAGTATTTTATTTTTATTCATCATTTACCTCCAGCACATACTGCAATACCTAGAATATAGCCAGCACTCAATACCTGCTTATCAAACATAAGCAAGAAATGTAGAATTCTGTACCCAGGCATCTGGTGGTATAGCAAAGAAAATAAATTATTTCCTGGTACCACTGTACAGAATGGTTAAGTGTAGTTTAATGGAGACTCTGATACACACGGGGTTAAGTCACAGATTGAAATGCCTGTTTGAGAAGAACAATTTGTAGTAGAACTTTCTTTTATTATAGTAAAATATACATCACAGTATCTATCATTTTAATAATTTATTAATGTATATTTTAATGGCATTAAGTACATTCACAGTGTTGTATAGCCATTATCACTGTCTATACCCAAAACCATTTTATCATCCCCAGCAAAATCTCTATCCATTAATTAATGACTCCCCTGGTTCTCCCTGTCCTCAGCTCGTTACCCTGTTTTCTACTTTCTCTTTTGCCTATCCTAAATGCCTCATATAAGTAGATTCACACAGTATTTGTCCTTCTGTGTAATTTACTTCACTAAGTTTTCAAGACCCATCCAAGACCCATCCATGATATAGTATATATTATATCAAACTTCATATCTTTTTATGGCTGGATAATATTCCATCATAGGTATATACCACATTATGTTGATCTGTTAATTTGTGAATGGATACTTGGGTTGTTTCCACTGTATGTCTGCTGTGAACATTGGTGCTCAGGTCTCTATTCCAGTCCCTGCTTGTATTCCTTTTGGATGTACGCTTAAGACTAGAATAGTATTGTTGGGTCATAGGGTACTTCTATGTTTATGTTAACTTTCAAAAAAAAAAAAAGAGAGAGAAGGACAATGAGAAAGAGAGAGAGAGAATCAGTTTTTATTGAGTTTTTTCACATGGCCTTCATTGCTCTGACACTTAGTTGTGTACATGGGTGCTGGGGTTTGAACCCGTGTACTTGAGCATGCCGGGCAAGCACCGTAACCACCCAGCCACAGCTCCAGCCCCCTATGTTTAACTTTTTGAGAAACTACCAAACTCTTTTCCGCAATGGCTACACCATTTTACAGTCCCTCTAGCAACATGTGAGGGTTCCAAGGAGTTTTCTACGTCCTTGCCAACACTTATTTTCCTTTTCTTTTTTATTTTAATTACAGCCATCCTTGTAGGTGTGAATGGAATTCTTTTTCTTACATTTCAGGTGATTGTCCTAATTGGTTTTACCCTGATTGTTGTCCATTAGTAATCACTAATAAATTAAACTGGTTTCACTTTCCAAATCTTGTTCACAACAGAAAACCACACCCTGACTAAAACTTTCATGTATGTACTAGTACTTGTTAACAGGCCATTAGCCCTTTCTTAAGCTTGAAAACTAAACAGAAAGATGCTCCTTAGAAAGTTTCATATTAGGGGTTGGGGATTTAGCTCAGTGGCAGAGCGCTTGTCTAGCACGCGCAAAGCCCCGAGTTTGGTCCTTAGCCCTGAAAAAAAAAGTTTCCTATTGTTCTTCCATAGCGCTTGTTATGGAGCTGGCAGGGATGAAAGGTCACTTGGTTGATGTTTAACTAGTTGACTTCTGAGAATTAGTTGACTGTTACCAGGTTAGAGCCTCACAATGGCAAAGTTCCTGCTCCATTCTGTCAGAAACTCTCTTCTTTACTTCAGATCTCTGCATGAGTGTGTGAGTATGTTGACCCTACATCTAGGTAGTAACGGAGGTGACCTTGAGACGTACTTCATTGAAAAGATTGATTTGAGAAGCATGGAGTTTCAGAGACCGAGAGGACAGACAAATGATGGGAACTGGGCTTCCTCAGCCAGAGTAGAGTTGTGTTTGAAAACCAAGGAAACAACAGCAGCATGTATGTAGACTTGCTCGGCCACTTCTGAAATTCCTGTACTCAGGGAGCTTTCTTGAAGTCTGTAAAAGTACATGGACATCACACTACCAGAGGTGATTATGGCAAAAATATTGACTTGTTCTACTGATGTGTGCTGAGTGACATGCCATTTTTGCCCTCAAGGAGCTCACAGTCTAATGTGGTGGAGCATATAGATGGTTAAAGTAGCACAGTGATTGTTCCTGGTGGAAGTATTAAACCCCATGTGAAGGAAAAAGCAGAAAACTTTGGGAAGACTCAAATAATTTCACAGAAAAATTAGGTGATCTCTTTTTTTTATAAAACAAAGACAGTAACACCCCATTTTTAGGAATATTGTGAAGAATAAGAGATAATACATAAAAAACTTTTAATCCACTTTCTGGCTGATGGTAAGCACTAAACAAATGTCAGCCAATGTTAGTTTTTAATGAACTGATGAATGATGTTATATCCATTGATTGTGAGCAACAAAGATTGACCTCAGCTAATTTAAGCAAAGGAATTTTTTGGAAGGTAACCAAGGCTCACAGAATGGAAAGGAGACTTTAAAAACAGGCTTCAGGAGGGAGAAGGGAGAGATCCAGCGTAGCTAAGGACCTTCATCTTAGTAACAGGAACATATATGCAGTCTTTTGGGGGTGACATAACTTTAGACACCTTTTATCTTTGGCTGTCTCTGTTATTAAGATTTAAGAGTCTGATTAGTCAGTTTGGGCTGTGTGCCCATCTCTGTGAAGAGGGGACAGGGTTCCAGGATCCGCACCTTTCCAACTCATGTGGTAGTAGGTCATTGACTTAACTAAGAAATGAGTGGAGGTGGGGAAAATATCATCTCATGTAGAGTAAGAGTAATTCTGAGATCTATTGATCTGTTGATACTGGTGATGGAAGCAACCAGGCAAATCTGTGGAGGAGTCTATGACTGTTTCTGTTGGCCATAGAATATTGAGTGCCCCAGCCTGTGGCCAGTGCTAACCCATTGTGACCATATCTATCTAACATTATTTGAAATTTCTCTGGTTTTTCTGGGGGGTGGGTTTTGTTTGCTTGTTTTGGGTACCAGGAATTAAAGCCAGGGACACTTAACCTCTGAGCCACATCCCCAGACCTTTTTATATTTTATTTTGTTTTGAGACAGGATCTTGCTAAATTGCTTAGAGCCTAATTTAGTTGCTGAGGCTGGCTTTGAACTCATGATCCTTCTTTCTCAGCCTCCTGAGTTGCTGGAATTACAGGCATGTGCCACCACACCCAGCTAGCTTTTCTTTTAATGTGTCCAGTTATGGTTTCCTTTACACATTTCTGATTTATTAGTTCATGATCAGAATTTTGCTCTGGGATCCTATATTATGCCTACCACCAAACCTTTCCTCCATCCTGTGGTATATTTATTTATTTTGGTCAAGGCAAACTATTATGTACTTTGTTGAATCTCCTCTTGTTTTTAGGATAATTCCCCCAACAATTAGATTATTTACATTTTATTTTACATTTATTTTTCAATGTATAGAAATTCACGATTTTAGACCAGGCATATTGGTGCACATCTGTAATCCCAGTGGGAGGGTGAGGCAGGAGGATCACAAATTCAAAGCCAGCCTCAGCAATTTAGTGAGGCCATAAGCAACTTAGCCTAGAACCTGTATCAAAATAAAAAGGGCTGGGGATTTGGTTCAGATGTTAAACGCCCCTGGACTCAATCCTTCGTACTAAAAAGAAAAATAAATTAGCGATTTTAGCTTTGTACATGTGTGATTCATTTCTGATATAACTCATCAGAAACAGAAAGGTGTGATAACTTAGAAGACACTAAATTTGAGACTGGCCAGCCATCTGAGGTAATAGTCCCAGCACTGCTGCTACAAGTAGGGTATAATTTGGGAACAAGCCACTTAGCATTTTTGAGCTTTTGTTTCCTTGTTTATAGAATCAGGACAATTGTAGCATTTAAGCTATGAGTTACTGGAGGGCAAGGTATAATTGTGAGGCACAAATAAGGTCATAAATATGAGAACATTATCAAATCAAATACAGCATAAAGATCATTACCACCACCACAATAACCATTATCAGTACAGATCTTCAGTACAAGGTCCCAGAATTGCTTCCTTTAGAACTCTGCACCATCATTGCTATTGTTAAGTGATTCTTTCAAGTGAGGTGTTCACTTATTCACGTGGAGTATTCATGAGATTTTTCACATAGGAATCAAGCAAAAGCTTCCAGAAATCAAAGTAGGTTATAGTTACTATATTTTCCTCTTATGTCTATGTCCTGACTTGGAAGAAAATTAAACTGATGTGATAGTTTGGTCTTCCCAGGACTTTAATGTATCTTATCAGCTGCTTTTCAAAGTGTTTATGGACTTAATTGATGTGTTCAAGTGCCTTGTCAGCTGGATAAATGGCTGTAATTTCTGAGGATAGCCATCTTTTTTGATTTGCTGTTTAACAAACCTGTGGAAAAGTCGCCTATTCTTTGTGACCATTCAGAAATTAAAGTTCCTGGTTCTGCAGCTCTGCCTGCCAACCACACAGTTCATTTTTCAGGATGTTATCAGACTATGCAGATTTTAAACATGGATCCCAAGGAACAAAACTGGAATTTTCAAAATAAGCAAATAAGGCTGGGTGGGGGTGGGGGGGGGACAATTCTTTTTTAAAGAAAGCATCTCATAACATAGCAAGCTTGCTTGGTATATTAAAAGTTTAAAATGATGTTTTTAAGTTGGATTTTTAAAAAGCATCATGCTGGCGCTGGAGTGGTGGCTCAGTGGTAGAATGCTTGCTTGGCACGATTGAGGACCTGAGTTAGATCCCCAGTACCACATATACAACTGAGTGTTGGAAAAACAAAAACCAGATGAAACAATAAAAAGTTGACTCTCAAAAACAAATAAATAAGTAAATAAAAAGGATCATGCTGTCCATGCCTTGTTTAGGTTGGCCTTTCAACACAACTGGAATATGTTTTACTCAGATTTTTACATCATTTTTCTAAAAGGAAGAAGAAATTGCAGTTATTCACCTGTCACATTTTGTTTTCTTTCTTTTTAGTGTTTCTTTTTCTCTGGAACTGCCTAATATGTGAACATGTACACACATCTGCACACGCATGCAGAATTTTATTTTTATTTTTTGATCACTGCTAAAACACCCTTAGTAAATCTTTTAGTTATAATGTAACAGAATTAGTTATTTGTATACTTGTTATCTGTTCTCTCCATGTCCTCTTCTCTCTTGTCTGTCTACTCACACCCCACTTGTAAGTATCTCACATAATATGCCACAGTGGGATAATTTCTAACTTTAAATAGGCCAGCTGATTTTCAGTGCACATTAGCCTATTACCACATGTCCATAGCACATGGTGGTAGAAAGAAGACATAACCTGCAGTCTTGCATTTCGTTGTTGCCTTACGAATTTGATATATGCCTTACTCTTTTTTTTCTTTTTTGGTACCAGATATTGAACCTAGGGGTGTTTAACTGTTGAGCCACATCCCCAGCTCTTTTTTAAGAGCTTTTATTTTGAGACAGGGTCTTGCTAAGTTGCCGAGGCTGGCTTTAAACTTGCAATCCTCCTGCCTTGGCCTCCTGAGCCCCTGGGATTACAGGTGTGCACCACTGCACCTGGTTGATTTATTCCTTATTCTTCGGTGAGGAACTCTAGCCACTCTTGGTCATTCATTCACTCCCAACAAATTCTTATTCTGCTGCTATTAGCACCTTTGCCTCAAGCCAGTAATCTTAAAGCTTTTTCTTACCTGTATGCTTGTCAGTTCTTGTATTTTCCATCCCAATCTTCTTTCATTCCCCCTCCCCTCACCATAATTGCACTTTCTCCTCTTCTCCCCAGTTTCCCCAGAAGTGCTTGACTATACTAGGGGTGTCTAATGATACCATCTCTAGCTACTACTGAAATTGGGAGTCTCTGAGTTGTGTTTACCCAAGACCACATTAGCATTTTTAGTTTTGCCTCTATAATTGAGGAGTGGGATAACAAAGAGTCATCACATTGTTTATGGTAACATAGATAATCAATGGAGTTGGCCTACTGTGTCTTCTGTGACTCCGCTAGTCCCTCACTGAGTAGTCTTAACTTTCCCAGATGTCAGTTTCCTCTTCTCTAAAGTGGAGATTGTAACAGTACGCAGTCAAGTCATTAGGAAGGATCAAAGAGCTAGCTAATAAGCATAAAGGTCTTGGTGCAGTTCTCGGCACTTACTAACAGTGAATTATGGAACATGTTTCTGGATACTAACCACTTTTATGGCACCTGTAGATTGTGGAGAGGAGAGGCTTTGTAGAGAATGTAATTTGGGAGTTATGTCTTAGAAGATAAGAAGGTTTTAGTATCCCTTCCATCAGTAGATAAAGAGAGTGATTCCTGGCAGCAGCGTAGCTGAGACATCAGAGAACTTGACATAACTGTAGAAATTGCAGAGTAGACTTTTTTTTTTTTTAAGAGAGAGGGACAGAGAGAGAGAGAGAATCAATTTTATTTAGTTTTTCATGTGGCTTTCATTGCTCTGAGTCTTTGTTGGGTATGTACAAGGTGCTGGGATTTGAACTTGCATACTCACGCATGCCAGGCAAGTGCCGTAACTGCTGAGCCACCACTCCAGCCCCTCCCCCCCTTTTAAAGAGAGAATCAGTTTTATTTAGTTTTTCATGTGGCTTTCGATGCTCCAACACTTCACAGTGTATGTGGTACTAGGGTTTGAACTCGCATCCTCATGCATGCAAGGAGGCAATTGCTATAACTTCCTGAGCCACTGCTCCAGCCCCCAAAGTCAACTTTTAACTGAGATGAAAGTGGGGAAGCAAGAAGAGGTAAGGCAGAAAAGATGACCGAGGTCAGATCTTGAAGAACCTTCTAGAGCTTATGGAGAACATAAACTTGATCTCCTTGCAGTACCTCTATCCACATAGTCTGGTTCCTTTGTTAAGCAGTTACATAAGTATCTTTAGACTGCAGCAGTGAATTGGCCTCAAATGAACTGGCATCTCTTTAAAACTAATATTCCTCCTTGAGAATACTACATTAATTGAACATGTGCCTTGCAAGATTCCTTATTGCTTGTGTTCTCTGTTGGTTGTGTCATTCATTAATCTGCTGATTAGTAACCCTGAACTCTTGCATCCCCCACTCCTTTTTTTTTTTTTTTTTTTTTGCATTCCCTTTTTAATATACTATTCTGTTCCCTTGGGACATAAACTCCAGGACCCGTCCCTGGACTGCTCATGTTTGTTTTCTTTGCCCCTTGTGCCTGCCTCTGCTATAACATTTGTAGTATGTGTTAAGTAATCCTTAAGGTAACATTTTTATTATGTCATAAAAAGTGCATGGCAAATATATTATAACTCATGGACTTTGTTTAAAAATGAACGGATAATTTATTGAGTGTGTTACATGAGCCTTGCTCCCCTCCCCATTTCAGCAGAGACCTGCTGCTCATTTAGCCTAGCCTCCTATTGAGCTCTCCCACCCTGTGACATGCTGGGAAAGCAGAGCTATGGTTGGCTAGAAGTGACATCATAGTTTATGTACTCAATAAAAATTTAATTAAGTCATTACAGGAATTGCAGTCATCATTTAACCCTCTGATTTCTTCTGTTTAGTTTATTATTAAACATTCAGTAATACCAGTCACCGAATCCTGATGGCTTATAAAATATCTGCATGAATTTTAATAGCTTAAATAAATGGGAAAATATGAGTAACTGATATAAAAAGGAACCTTTCCCATGTGGTAGTGCAGTATGTATGGGTTTTTATAAAAAGCAAAGCATTATGGAAAGGAGAAGAGTTTAATAAGCAAATGGCCCAACATTATCTGAGAGGAGTTTCTCTTCTGCTGGGGGCGTCTATACAGGCTTGGTGTTCCATTCAGAATGATCTGGCACTATGTCGACAGGGAACCTGTACACCAGCAAACATAAGCTGGTGTAGTGAGGGAATAAAACCCAATAGGGGTTCACCAGAAGGAATATCCAGGTTCTCTTGGCTTTTAGGCTGGTGAGAAAGGCCCAGTGAGGTGAGTCCAGTAGGTCAGGAAGCTGCAGTCACGTACCCTCACCCATTGCCTGTAGATCATTTGTCTGCACTGATCGAGCTTCTACTCTCTTACAGGAAGAGTCCTTTCGTGATCTAATCCAGCCTTGGTGATGAGATCTGAAAACCATCCCTCTCTGTGGCAGCTTGCCATCTCATCTCTCAACTAGAGGTGAGGGGGAGAGGCACTTATAGGTTACTGGACTTAGAATAGAGGACCAGGAGGTAGAGGAGCCTTGCTAAAACAGAGCTCCCCACTCTTGTACTTTGTTCTTCCTGGGCAACAGCCAGCTAGGATGCAGGTGCATCCCAAGAGGAAAAAGTATTTTAGTACATACTTGGGCTTTTGTGTAAAGCAAGAACTGAGGTTTGCAGATTAATATGTTGGTGATCTCTGAAAATGCCCTGCAGATGTTGAAGTGGGAAAAAGCACTGACCCAGAAATCAGATTCTAATCCTGGTGCTGGCACGCACTTGGTTTGTGACCTTAGACAAGCCTCCTCACCTTTTTGGGTCATTTCCTCAGAGGTACTAAACTAGACGATCTGTGAGGGCCCTTCGAGCTCCAGAGCTTAATGGTGTGATTCAACACATATACTAGCTCTGCAGAGCAGGTTTGTGAATATTCACAAAGAAATCCTCCTGTTCTAAGTGTTTAACACCCCCTAATATTGTCTTTTTGTGGCTCAAGTCCTTCTTTCTCAGTTAGGAAAACAACTGGCCTGGTAGTAGGGAGATCTCCCAAATGGATACCAAATGGTTTGGGTCAAAGTCGCATCCTCACAAGCCAGAATGAATGAACTCTAGCTCTATCCTATTTCTTGGCTCTCTTTTACTCCAGCCTATTTGGAAGATGATGCAGTAGAAGTTTGGCAATGTATGTTTGCGATTTTCAGAAACATGATAGGTATTCAGCATTGAGAAAGAATGAAGAATATAAACAATAACAGATGCTGGAGGGGTTGTGGGGAGATAGGTACACTAGCACACTGTTGGTGGAACTGCAAACTGCTGCTCTGGAAAGCAGTGTGGAGAATCCTCAAAAAATGAGGGATGAATCCACCATACAATCCAGCAATCGCTCTTCTGGGTATTTTTCCAGAGGAGTTAGAATCAGCACATAACTGCAACACAGCAAAATCTATGTTCAATTTACAATAGCTAAATTATGAAACCAACCCAGATGCCCCTCACTGGATGATGAATGGATCCAAAAACTGTTGTATATTATACCAAAACCTGTTGTGTATATATATACCATATACTTCTACTCAGCAATTAGAAACAATGAAATTGCAGCCTTTGAATGTAAATGGATAGTGATGGAAAAAATCATGCTGAGCGAAGTTAGCCAAACCCAGAGAGTCAAAGGTCAAATGTTTTCACTCATTTGTGGAGGCTGGAGCTAAACCCAGGCCTGTATGAAAGGTAGTTAATCTCATGTATTAGACCCAACAAAGGCCCAGTAACATGCGTAATCCAGGGCAATCATAGATATGTAATGGAGGGGGAGGGGATAGAATAGGAGGAGAATAGAGGGGGATCTAGGGGATAATTCTGGTTTAAGAATATATGCATATTTTATCGTTACTTTAAATGCATTTGTGATTGTACAGTAACTCAATTCCTTAATAAAAATATTAAAAATTTTTAAAAAACAAAGCAACAAAGTCTTTGGACAGAACATGCTGTGAATGGTATCCTGCTGATGACTGCATTATTAGCATGTTTATGTGATTGCTACCCTGGGTCAGACCCTGGACCAAGTGTTGGGGTGCTGAGATTAATCAACATGGTTCCTATGACCCTTGGGTAGCTGCCAGTTTGGTGGAAGAGGCAGATACATAAGCAACTCTAAACCTTGTTGTGTACCCAAGGGGAGTAAGTGTACATAGTGCCCTGAGAACACAAAAGATGGATGGCTGATGTGGCCAGGTGGGTGGGAAAGGTCATGGTCTGCACTCCCCACTACCACCAGTCTCACATTTTCCAGCCTTGAGTGTCACAATTCTCTTTTCATTTTTGAAAATTATCCATGACTATAAAGTATTAGAACTGGTTTTAGTTTTATATAAATAAACCAGACGGTATTACTCATAATTCCTTGTACTCTGCAGTTTACCAAGGCTTTCAGCATACGTTGTTAAATGAATGAATGAATATGCACTAACTCTTTTGCTCTTGAAATAGCCCTTGTGTGCAGGGCATTTAAAAGACAAGAAAGTGGACTCAGGTTATTTTACTTGCTGAAGATCAGTCTGATGTATGTAGTGAAACTATGACTTGAACCCAGGTTTTTTGACTGTTAAGTCCAAATCCTTTTGCCTTTTCTGCTCTTCTTTAGAGACTGGTTAATGAACCACAGGAGAAAATCACTCTCAGTCTTTGATCTTTGATCCAAAGTAAAACTTTCCTCTTGGAGGCAGGCACCTGTGGAATGTAAGGAGCATAGACTTTGGATTCATACTGACCTGAATGCTAATCTAATTTTTTTCTTTTATTTATTTATTTATTGCTAATCTAATTTTTGCCACTAGTTTGCTGTATGACCTAAGGCTTCACCTTCCTGAGTCCCTCAGGCCGTCCCCTATGGATGACTGTAATACATCTACCTCTCTGAGTTCTGGTGAGGATTAGAGGAGACAATGGCCGTAAAGCACCTGGCCCATGACAGTTGCTCAGCAATAGACATTGTAGAGGGCGTGGGTTTTGGAAAGGGCTATTAAGGATGAATCTTATAGTCCTATAATGTTTGGCAGTTTCTGAACCTGTTAGGTTAAATAGTGAGCCCCTACTGTACTCCGTGGTGCATATTACACTGGACTTTCTATTGGGATGCCAGAGAAGAATAAACATGGACCTTGCCCTCAAACTATTACTTACTCCATGGAGGTCTCAGTTTCACTCTATTGAAGACATGCAGTGTGAACCACATTCCAGGCTCTGAAGGTTCCTTTGGCCATTCCCTGAGTCTCCTAGGGTCTCTTCAATCCCAAGAATTGCATTTCTAAAATAGTGTCAGCATTGATAGTCTTACTGCTTCCACATTGCCCAGCTTATTCTGTCCTTGCCACATCCTCAGAGGCCCTCCTTGCTCCTCACCATCTCACAGTCCTGCCTTTCTTCCCTCTTTTCCCATCTCTGACAACTTCTTTTTCATCTTTCGTCATGATGAACACTTCTGAGTGGCCCTTGAGACATTTCCTGACCTAGTGCCAACATACCTTTGCAGTGTTTCTGCCCATTCACCTTACCCAACACTCCCAGTTGTTCTTTTTTCAGCTGCCCATCTCTGCCCACCTCATTCTCCCAGTCTTGAGTGCCCCCTCTCCGTAGCCTTCCCCTCTCCTGTCTCTCCTGTCAGATTCCTTGTCCCAGGTCCACTTAAGTATTACTTCCTAGAGCACTCTTCTAGAGCTTTTTTTCCTTTACTAGAGTATGCTCCTCCAGTCAAGACACCATGTCTTATACTTTGTGTTCATATTATCTAGCACAAAACAAGGTGTATAGTCAGGGGTCAGTTCATCAAACTGACTGCTTTGTGTAGTTTGAGATAAAACCTAAAAGAAGTTGGCAAACTGGGGAGAAATCTGATAGATGAGGGAATTTTTTTGGAATGAACTAGCAGTTTGATTTGTTAAAGTTTCTTTTTTCTTTTTCTTTTTTTTTTTCTCTCTCTCTCTTTAAAGAGACAAAGGGACAGTGAGGGAGAGAAAAAGAGAGAATCAGTTTTATTTAGTTTTTCATGTGGCTTTCATTGCTCCAACACCTCTTGGTGTATGTGATGCTGGGGTTCGAACCTGTGTCCTGGTGTATGTCAGGCAAGTGCTGTAACTGCTGAGCCACTGCTCCAGGCCCTAAGGTTTCTTTCTCTTTCTTCTACTAACAGTTTGTGACAGCAAAGAGCCTAAAGTCATACTTTTTGTCTTCTTTCCTTTCTTTCACACTTTGTTATTGTCATTTGTTTTTGTAGGTTAATTCCTATATCCTGAAGAAGAACATGATTCTCATGACAAATAATTTCTATGCAGCAATCTTGGGATATGATGAGGTAAGATCGCATGCCTTGGGCAGAAGAGTGGCCTCCCCCTACAAGGGTTTTGATGAGAGTGTTTGAAGGAAGCTTCGGGACCATCTTCACTGCCTGCCATCGTGGCTTAATATTTATTTCTTCATCTCAGCGACTGGTTTGCCACTGCTTGGGAAAGAGGGCATTACATAATGTGGTCTGATCTGTCTCATCTTTTTTTATTGTAAAACATGCATATTGTAAAATTTACCACTTTAACCATTTTTTTAAGAGAGAGAGAAAAAGAGAAACAGTTTTATTTAGTTTTTCATGTGGCTTTTGTTGCTTCAACACTTCATTGTGTACAGGGTGCTAGGGTTGGAACCCGCATCCCTGTGCATGCCAGTCAAGCACCATAATTGCTGAGCCACTGCTCCAGCCCCACACTTTTAACTATTTTTAAATGTACTGAATAGTGACTTTAAGTATATTCCCTTTGTTGTACAACCATCACCACCTCTTTCTCTAGCAGTTTTCCTTCTTCCCACACCGAAGCTCTGAACACTGACTCCTCATTCCCTCCTTCCTCCACCCCTTAGCAACCATTTCACTTTTTGCCTCTGTGAATTGGACTACTCTAGGACCCTTACATAAGTGGAATTTCACAATATTTGTCCTTTTGTGACTGACTTTTTTTCACTTGGCATGTCTTCAAGGTTCATCTATGTTGTAGTATCCAACTTCTCTCCCGCCCCCACAGAAAAGTTAAAAGACGGTGTAATGAACACCTGTATATGCACCACCAGGATTCATCAGATCCCCGCCCCTCTCTCTTTTAAATAAACCATGTGCTTTTACATTCTTTCCATGGTTACCTCCAGATTTAGTGCAAGCATCACCCCTCCTGGGATACGGTCTCTGACCTTCCCAGGCTTAGCTCATTCAGTCCTCCCTGGCTTCTCTCAGCTCTACTACATTAGTATTAACTGTCACCCTGGCTGGGTGCAGATTGCTTCTGGGAGGTGGCAGTGCCTACTGTGTATGTATATTTCTGTTGCCAGCATAGTGAGTAGGTGAACAGTGAGGAAAAAGGAAATGCACAAAGGAATAAAAGTGAGAAACTGGAGTTCAGGCTGCAGAAAGTGTTATCAGTGTGAAGACAGGAATTAAAGCCAAAAGATAAACTTGCCCCAAAATTAAGTTAAATGACTTGCTTCAGGTCATGGGACTAATTAAAATTTAAATTGGGGTCTCCTGATTCCCACCCTACTAGCTATCCTCAATAAAGAGTCATTTAGACTGTATACCGTACACTTCACTAATTTAACATGAGCTTTTGGCACTGGGATGGGAATTGAGAAACATTGCTTATCTGTGCATATTAGTTGTTTTTGTTTGTTTGTTTTTGGTGCTGGGAATTGAACCCAGGGATGCTTTACTACTGAGCTACATCCCCAATCTTTTTCACTTTTTGTTTTGAGACAGTCTTGCTAAGTTTCTGAGAATGGCCTTGAACTTGCCATTCTCCTTCCTCAGCCTCCTGAGTCTCTGAGCTTACATTTGCGCTCCACTGCACCTGGGGTATATTGGTGGTTAAATTAAATACATTCTGATTTCAGATACCTTACTCACTCTTGCGTGCTCATGCATGTGCTCCCTCTATCTATTGCAGGTGACTCTTAGATCAGTTGATTCATAAGTATTAATTAAAATGCATTGAATGGTGTCTGTCCCCGTCCACCAGTCCATTTTGGCAAAGTCATTTTACCTGAATGACTGAATGCACTGGATCACAAGTCACCTGGGGTGTTTTTTGTTTGTTTGTTTTCTTTTTGGTGCTCTACTAGGGATTGAACCACCCAGGGATACTACCACCACCCTACATCACCAGGTCTTGCTAATTTACTAAGGGTTTTGCTAGATTGCTAAAGCTGGCCTGGAACCTTTGATCCTCCTGCCTCAGCCTCCCCATTGGCTGGAACTATAGGCATGGGTCACTCTGGTATGTTTGTATGTCTTTGTATAAAATTTATTTTGAGACAAGATCTCACTAAGTTGTTCAGGTTGGCCTCTTGTGATCCTCCTGCCTCATCCTCCCAAGTTGCTGGGTTTACAGCTTTGGGCCACCGTGCCCAGCTACCTGGGATGCTTGATGTGGGTGCAGCTATTTTGCAGACCACTCTTGGAGTTACAGGGTTCTAGAGCTGCCCATACTAGCCATATACAGCTACTTCAATTTAAATTAATTAAATAAAATAACAATCAAGCTGGAGTGGTGGTTTGGTTGGGACACTTGCTTGGCATGCACAAGGACCCAGGTTTGAACCCCAGCACCACATACACAACTAAGAATTGAAGAAACAAAGTCCACATTAAAAAATAAATCTTTTTAGAGAGAATCAATCAGTCCTTCATTTGTGTTAATCACATATAGTTAATAACTGTATGTGGCTAGGAGCCAGTGTATTAAGCAATACAGATACAGAACATTTTCCTTAACACAGAAAGTTGTATTGGACAGCACTGTTCTCTAGCACTCTTCTTGTATTGTGCCCCCTCTATAGGCACTTTTGGAACCTGTTTTTCTACATTATAAAGTTCAGATTGCTCCATGAAATTCCAGGCTTTCTGTGAACTGTTCCCATTGTTACCTCCGCTCTGTACCTTTATTTCCCATTGCCCACCCTCCAAGTGATGTCACTCATGTCACTGCCCCACAGATATGCTGAGACTGAGACTATTGGACATGAGGTATTGAAGGTGGGAGCTGAGGCTCAGCCACCTTGATACTTTAGAACAAGGTTCAAGGACTGGCATCTGTACTATACTCCGTGTATGTGTGTGTTTCTGTTTTTGTTTTGTGTGTGGGTTTTGTTTTGTTTTGTTTTGTTTTGTTTTTGGTATATTGGGAATTGAACCCAGGGCCTTATACGTGCTAGGGAAGTGCTAGGCTGAGCTCCATCCCAGTCCTTTTTAAATTTAATTTTGTTTTGAGACAGGGTTTGAGGCCAGCCATGTTACCCAGGATGTCCTCAAACTTGCGTTGTCCTGCCCCAGCCTCCTGAGTGTCTGGGATTATAGGTTTGTGCCGTCACACCTAGCCCTCTGTATATATTTAATGCACTAATATTCTCTCTTGCTTACAGTATCCTATAGCTCGCCACATCCTCCCCATTCTTTTTTTTTTTTTTCCCCTGTACCTGTGATTGAACCCAGGGGAACTTAACTACTGAACCACATCCCCAGCCATTTTTTTATGTCTTATTTTGAGGCAGGGTCTCGCTAAGTTGCCAAGGCTGCCTTTGAACTTCCAATCCTCCTGCCTCAGCTTCCCAAGGCACTGGGAGTACAGGGCTATGCCACCATACCTTGCAACATCTTCCCCACTCTTAAAGGCCCATTTCTTCCTGACCTCTCTAGATCTCTTGTGTTTTTACTCCACATTTCAACATTCATTCATTCACCTGTCCATTTGGCAGGTGTTTATCCAGCATCTGCCATGCATTGCGAATATATTGGTGAATCAAGTGAACGTGATGTGGCTCTTTCCTACTTAAAACTGCCTTCTGGGAGACAAGACAGTAAACAAGCAAATAAATGTCTAATTACAAATAGAGTGCAGTGTTAGAGAATAAAGTCTAAGGCTAAAAAATAAAGATGCCCTGTGCAGCACTTAGCTTGGGGTCTCACCATGCGGTTTAGCATTTGTTCACTCTTTAGGACTTAGCTCAGTGCTATTGATGTGCACTAGCTTTGTCCTTCTCACTAGATTACAAGCTCCCTGAGAGCTAAGCCCAGGTTACTTTGACTCTGTTCTTAGCATCATGCTAAGTGCACAGTAGTGTACGATCAGTCTTGTCTAAGTGAAACTCTGCCAGTGTAAACCCATTAACATAACCAGGCCCACTAGTGCCAGGACAGTCCCTCGACTTCCTCTCAGTTCCTCTCCACGTAGGTATCTTAATTTCCTGAAGGATGTTCTTTTTGTATTGTGAGGGGAAAGTATTGTGTAACCTAATGCTTAGTGAGTACCCTTTCCCTTTTCTGCTTCCTTTGTTTGAAATTTGTACTCTCAGACCAGTCTTCCATTTGTTTTTACTGAGTTACTAGCAGCCTGGTGGGAAGAAGGCTGCTTTTGGGTTCGCTTATCAATTCTGTATCCTGCCTAGAATGAGGCAGACACCATCCCCTGAGCTCAGCAATGCAGGCTGGATCTACTTCCGTTACCAATTAGCTAGCTTACCCCTGAGCCTCAGTACTTATCTTTCACATGGCGTATGTACTCATTAAGAGCTTTGTGTGTGAAGGAAGCCTGACGATCTGAAATAGTCAAGTTGTTAGCACTGTTATCAAGTCCTGAGTCTTCGTCATCCTCTGACTGCTCAGGTACTCCTGCTTATGCTGCTATGGATTTTTTAATAGTCAAGTTGTTAGCACTGTTATCAAGTCCTGAGTCTTCGTCATCCTCTGACTGCTCAGGTACTCCTGCTTATGCTGCTATGGATTTGCCCTTTCCCAAGCGTTTCACCCACTGTTTGAGTCTGCCTATTTGTAGCAGGCCATGGCTGCCAGGCTTTTTCTATCTGGGGCTCTGCAAATTCTCCAAGTCCCTGTGATACCCACTCATCCCCACATCACACATGTGGTTCTCTGCCAGCAATTCTCCAGCCTGTGCCCTGGGCACTTTAGACAACAAGCAGGATGTTGCGTTAGCAAATACCTTGGAGAATGGGGATGTGCCTGAGCTTGTCTTGGCCTCTGTTGCCATCTGCCAGAAGAAGCGGGTTTTCCTGACTCAGCCCGGTGCCAGGACAGTCTTTAGCTGTGGGACTGTGAGGGTATTTAGCAGAAAGTGTCTGGAACAGGTGGAATAATTTTCTACCAAATTGTCAGCTCTCCACACTGGACATGGTCCTTCCTAGCAACAGGCCTAGAGCCAGACCTCATCTCATGTACCACTGCGCTCAAGAGATCCGACCATCATATAACATGGAATAAATGCTTCTGGGTCTTTGTAATGTTTCCCACTTACAGAGCCTTTCACAGTCATTGTCTCAATACTTATTATAGCATTTCTGTGCAACAGGAATTATTGTTCTTGTTTAAGTCATGAGAAACTGAGGTTCTGGAAGGCATAATGGCTTTTCAAAGCCCATACAGCTGTCAAGTGACAGAGCTGGCTTTTATTTATTTATTTGAGACAGGGCCTTGCTGTGTTGCCCATGCTGGCCCCAAACTACTGGCTCAGGTGCTTCTCTCAGCTTCAGAGCTAGATTTGAGCTTAGGCATCTGGCTCCAGATCCTGCTGCTGTCTCAGCTATATCCACAGCTGCTAGCTTCAGCATGCTTGTATTCAACATATTACATTTTTTAAAATGCCTTTACATTATCTTATTTTTATTTGGTGCTCAACCATTGAGCTACATTCCCAGTCTTTTAATTATTTATTTCAGATGGGGTCTCACTAAGTTGCTGAGGCTGGCCTAGAACTTATGAACCTCCTGCCTCAATCTCCTGAGTTTCTGAGATTACAAGTGTGCCCCACCATGCCTGGCACATTTTCTTATTTTTTTTATAATTCAGAGATGCTGTAAGTAGAGCAAGTATTTTCATCTCTTTAATAGCTGAGAAGTTGAAGCCAGGTTTAGCCACCACCACCATGGAGCTTGGATGGCAGAACTAGGACTTGATCCAGCCTTCCAACTGCAAGTTAGCACTTAGGTTCCACACACTACCTTGGCACCCAGAAACTTTCCCTCAGTCACCCTCATCCTTCCCTCCCTTAGAGAGATCTAAGCTACAAAATGGCTCTAATTGGCCTCTGTGATATTTGGGCTTCCCAGCAGAATTCTCTGTGCCAGGAAAGGCACTATCAGGCATATACAGAGGCCAGCTCTGCACATTGCCCTTTGTGGCCCTCTGTGGCCCGTGGCAGTCCTCTAAACAGCCTGTTCCTCTACTTAGAGAGAGTGTGGACCAGTCATGGCCAACCCAGAGAATGGGCGACAGCGAAGGCAAGGTACCTGGCTCCCTTTCCCAAAGAGTCAGCTGCCTCTCGGATGAGTACCCTTGGGCCAAGCAAGAAGGTGTGGTCCACACTCACTTCCATTCCTGGGAAAACACACTCAAAACACTGTCAGCCATAGCTACCATTTCTCTTATTGGCCTCTCAAATGTTGCCTGGGCCAGGCATGGTGCAGTAGAGAAGAGGAACCATGCTGGGAGAGCAACTAGATGTAAATCTGAGCCCTCAGCCAGTGACTGGTCCCCTTTGAGACCCACGTTTTCCCTCTGTGTAAAATAAAAGGATTGGACCAGGAACACTTGTAATATCCCTTCCAGTTCTGCAGTGTAGCTGTCTCATTTCCCCCCTCACCATCTCTGTGAGGTCATTGTGAACCAACTCTTTATTTGCTTTTTTTTTTTTTAAGAGGGACAATGAGAGAGAGAGAAAGAGAAAATCAATTTTATTTAGTTTTTCATGTGGCTTTCATTGCTCCCACACTCCATTGTGTATGTGGTGCTGGGGTTTTAACCTGCATCCTTGCATGTGCCAGGCAAACACTGTCACTACTGAGCCATTGCTCTAGGCCCTCTTTATTTGCTCTTGGGTTCATGTTATCCCCAGCTTTTTTTTTGGGGGGGAGTATCATGACTGCAATATTCCCTGGAATTATGCTCTGTATTCCAGGGGATCCTTTCAGATGATCATGGGCTGGCTGCTGCCCTCTGGAGAACCTTCTTCAATCAGAAATGTGAAGACCCTCGACAGCTTGCATTGCTGGTAGAGTATGTGAGGAAACAGGTGGGTGCTCCCCAACCCTCACCGTTGGGTCCTCCTGAGGTTGTGGGTGCTGGACCTCTAGGGAAGCATGCAAGGCTGAGTTGCCAAAGACAAGTCTACAGGAATTCTCACTTGATTGTGTGAGTGGCAGGCACCAATGAGCCAGCACCTTGCCATGAACTAGGCTAGGGATGCAGGGAGTGGGAAAGAGAAGAAAGGGCACAGATTAACCTCCTGCTTTCAGAAAGTTGTAGTTATCCTTTTACTACACATTGCAGCCTACTGTATGCTGGGTGCTATACTAGATGTTAGTCTTGATGATACATACTGGCATCGGGCATAGTGGCCCATCCATATAGCTCCGCTTCTGAACCCACTTAGAGCCCAAGATTCATTTCCTGCTCCTGACTTCTAGCAGGACCAGACTAGGCAGTATTCCACAGACATACTCCCAGATTCTTCATGCTGGCTGCTCTCCACCATCTAGCAGGGTTCCCTCAACTTCAGGTTCACACTCCTCTGGCTCCCCTGGGTTCTCTGACACCAAAATTTCTAGGAGAAGCTCCACAGCAAGGACTGCTTTACTACACAGCTTTCTCAAGTCCATGCAGAATCAACTCCTTGATTTCCTTGCCCTCAGGTTCTACAGATGGGAAATACAGACTTTCTAGATGAGTGGGTTGAGTGTTGCAGGGAGGTATATGGAGGCTTTTCCAGGGTCTCCCAGTGAGTCAGTTTGCACAGCTGGCCTCAGACCCCAAGCAGAGTGATTCATGTTGCCACTAGAGGCCTCAGCTGCTACAGACAGCTCATCAGCTTGGCTGTCCATGAGTCACACCTTTACTTCATGGGCCTGGCCCCTGGGATTAAAGGAGCCTCGCCCAGTTATTCTTTTGTTCACCTGTATCCTTGGCATGCAACCCTCCAACAGGAAAAGAGAAGGCCATCAGCTCTTGAGAAGGCAGGGCCAATAAGACCAGCTGCTGGAAAGGTGACATATTGAGGCTTTTCAGACCCAGAGGGTAGAGAACCCCAGAAACCAGGACTTGTTTAACCATTCTTCAGGTCTGTCAGAGCCAGGGAGAGGACACTGTGGCCAGAGGAGTCCACCCACAGAGAATTCTGAGACTCACACTGTTGACAGGACTCACCCTTAGACAGGAGTAGCAATTGGCAAAGCAAATGCTGTTTTTGGAGAGACCCACCCAACTTTTCCACCCAACTTTTCCATCTGTCGTGGGGGGCTTGTGGCAGAGGCCACAATAAGGCACAACTGGGACCTCTCCAGGGTTCTCAAAAGAAGAGGCTGATAGAACCAATGTCCCTATATAAAAGCCTTAAGTGGCCCCAATGAGAGTCAGGAAAACAGTGATGGGGGGGCCCTTAGGAAAGCAGGGAATTTTGATGGGAACCCAGTTCTGTCAGCAAGCCTTTGAGCTCTTGCCATGCCAGACCCTATGCTGATAGTCCTGGAGTAAGTCATTCTGTAATGTGATTCAGGAAGACAGAGTGCTGGCAAAGGCCCAGGAAAGAGGTATGTACTTTCCAAGTGGATCAAGGGAAAACCAGGAAGTTTGGCCTTGAGCAGACGCTAGTCCTACTCCTGGTGCTGCTTAGTAACCAGTCTGGGTCATGTGAAGGTTTACAACTCAGGAGATGGCAAAGCAATGGCTTTAGGGGCAGAAATGGAGTTGCTAGGAGGAGGAGTTGGCTTTAGAAAAGATGGAAGTCTAGTTGAGGTTCTTGCCCTAGAAAAGATGAAGTGCATGTGGAAATCTGGACCTGAGGTATATGTGAGAGCTGGGGTTGAGAGCAAGGATCAGCAGTCTGAAGATGGAACAAGAGCGATGAATTCTTGGAAGGATATGATCCTAGGCCTAAGATGAAGCCCCTGTTCTTCCCTTTCCCCCAAGGGAGCTCCACCTGTCTAGATTCAGTGCTATCTCCTGCTGTGATCCAGTTCTCTTGGGGCATGTTGCCTGTCCACTTGGAAGCATTTCCTGTCTGTGTCCCTCCTTACCAGCAGGCAGCCTGGGGACTCATCCAGAGATGCCTTCACCTCCTGAGACTCAGGCACTCATTAGCTTACCTGTCTCTTGCCGAACTGCCTGGCCCCTTTCCCCTGCAACTTCTCCTGTTTGCCTGCATCACAGGTGATCCCTCTCCACAGGGAGGGTTCTGCACCTAGAGTCCTTGGGCAGGCCTGAGACCATTCAGGGGCCTGGCTTTGCCCAGGGCAGTGATATGTGGAATTCACCTTCTCCAAGCCAAATGGGCTGGAGGTACAAATGGAAGAAAACTCAGAGCGGACATGATCACTTTCTCCAAATATCAGCTCTCATTTGTGGGTAGCAGAAGGATAGGGCATTTGGTTCCCCCAGTTTCATCAGGAATACCAAAGATCAGTGGTGAAAATCATAGGAAAGCAGCAGGTGTGATTCTGGGATGATAATCATCTTAACAGCAGAACTTTCAGGGGGATAGACGTCCCCAGCCCTCCTAGATGGGGGAAGCTGGGCCCACAATGAGCAGCAGGAAGGCCCACTAGAAGATAAGAGGCATACATATTAGGGGAAAAAACTATTTGAAAAACAGTTTGAATAACCAGCTCTGTGCATATGCCTTTTTTTTTTTTTTTTTTTTTTGAGAAAGGGACAGTGAGAGAGAAAAGGAGAATCAATTTTATTTATTTTTTCACATGGCCTTTGTTTCTCTGACACTTAATTGTGTATGTGGTGCTGGGGTTTGAACCCAGGTCCTCGGGCATGCCAGGCAAACACCATAACTGCTGAGCCACCACTCCAGCCCTACCTTTATCTTTGTGTGAGTCCCACGAGGTATACATTCTATTCTTTTTCATTGAGAGACCCTTGATCTCAGAGAAGGAAAGTGGCCATATGGGGTAACACCACTAAGAAGGACTAGAATTGGGATTCTTTTCTCCCAGAAGCATTGGATGGGATGGACTTCTGTAAGTCACTGACTAGCTTTCTGTCCTTCAAGAACTTTGTAGCCTGCGAGTAGTTTGCAATGTAGGGAAAGTGCACCAGGGGGAAATGTCATTGGGGTATGTGGGTTCAGAGGTGTGATGGGGAATTCCCTAAAACCTTTCCAGGGAGCTTCCCCAGAGACTTGTTTCTCCAGATCTCCTTAATGAAATAATCTGGGAAATCAGACACCTGGCCTGAGAGCTGGACAGTCTGAAGCCCTCACTCTCTCCCCTTCCTCTCCTTGAGGAAGCTGGTTTCCTATGCCTCCTTATGTATGACCTATCCTGTCCCTGCGCTCTGATCCCTGCTCTTCCTGCTGCAGATGCAGTACCTGGACTCCATGAATGGTGAGGATCTGCTTCTGACAGGGGAGGTGAACTGGCGCCCCCTGGTGGAGAAGAATCCGCAGAGCATCCTGAAGCCCCATGCTCCTACTTATAATGATGAGGGTCTTTGAGAGACTGTTCCCTCCAGACAGCTGGCTTTGAGGAACCTCAGCAAGAAAAGTGCCAGTTTGGCCCAGGATCTGCAGAAAGTGGCCTGAACTGACCTTTGAACAGCATCTGTCAAATACCTGACCCCATTTATATGTTGAATGTCCTCTTAGTGTGCCCAGGAGTCTGATATGGTGGGGGTATAGTGCTAGGGATACCCCAACTTTTCTAAAGTGTCCTCAAAAGGAACCCCAAGAAATAGCTCCCTGAAGCACACACTCCCCAAATCCTTCCAGCAACCACATGTGACTGACAGCTTTTCCCAGAGGCTGAAAAAGCTGGAGTAGGTTCAAAAGAGGATGCCTCCACCAAGGGCTTTCTGTAGCCTAGGAGCAGTTTGCAGTGCTGCTGAGTCAAGACGGGTAGCCACACTCTGTCCCCCAGCTTTGAGCCGTAGGGTTGAGTTGGCCATTAAAAGAAACAGACTTATCTCTACTGTGGCGTTTCTTTATTCCAGGGTCTTTTAGGAACTTCTGTGAGATGATGGGTGCCTTAAGCTAAGGAGCACTGCCCAACTCAGTTAAAGACTGGAAGGGAGAAAGTTCAGAGGGTCTCTGCTGCCGCCAATGCCTCTGGTTCCAAGAGATGTGTCACTGTCTGGCTGAGATACAGCCTGCCAGGCCATCTGTTGATAGCCTAGAGATATCTAATGGCCAAGGGGCTTGTAACATCCTAAGTCATTTAAAGAGGCCTCAAGAACAAAGGTCCCTTTGTCACCCCCAGTGAACTGGGTGAGGAATATGCTGTCTTTCCTCTATTGGTCTCCCCTTATATGAGATATGGGGGCAAAAAGAACATTTTTTTCTGGCTTCATTATTTAATCCCAGGACCCAGGCCAGTGCCCAGTTCTCAACCACTTTCCCAACTTCTGGAATATGTGTTGCAGAGCCACCATGTCTGAGCACTGGAGGACCAGTCCCCCTCCTCCCTTGGTATACGGGTCTTTTCTTGGGGGATTTTCTTAAATTGAAGAAACGGGGCGGGGAACCATCTTGCCCCTCCTTCCCCCATCAAACGTCCTTCACTGAACTTGCTATAAAATGAGTCATATAAAGAAACTCTATATGGGTGAGGTATATCCCACTTCTGTGAAAACATTACAAATCAAACCGCCTTCTCTTGGTTTATTTAAGATGCTTTTGTTGCAAGCGGAGCTCCAGAGTGAAGCCTCCTCTGTGTGTGTGAGATAATAACACCTTGTAACTCATTACAGCTGGGCACTATTTACATAAACCAGAGCTGAGCCAGGCAGGAATTTGCTGATTAATTTATTTTTAATGGAGTGAAGTATACCATGCACCAAAATAAACTTTACTGTGTGTACCTAACTGCTCTTGGAATGGATGGAAAAATTAATGGAACAGATTTTGGCTCCCAACCCTGCACATTAATTCATATATAAAAGTTATTTGAGCATTAACCCATTTGGTGCCCAGAAGCTCCCCAGCCACAGATCCCAGCTCACCACATCAGTTTAGCTACTGGGCTTGCTTTAGAATCCTGGAGCCTCAGCTTGGGAAAGAACTTTAAAGGTCATCTGGGTCAGCCCTTGTCCAAAACTTGATTGCCCTTAGCATCCTGCTTGGCCTAGTTCACACAAGCCCTAGCTGAATCCCTCCAGCAGCAAATAAGATTCCCTGCCTACAAAGCCTGTATCCAACAGGATTAGGTAATCGTCAAACAGCAAGTGGTAACACAGAGCCATGTTTGAAAGAGCCAAATCAGATCTATCATGTCTATGATGTCCCAATGCCATTCTGTCTCCCCTTCAAGCTAAAGGCCAGGTGATTTGGAGGCTTCAGGCTCTTCTTTGTTTAACCCTTCTCTGTTCCAACCTGTCTTCAGATCTCTAACCCATTTCTTCCCTGAGCAACTGGAATCACTTGGGGTAACCTGAAGGGACTTTATTTGTATGTTTCCTCCACCTCGAACTCATCCCTCCCGCTGCATCCCTTCCTTGAGGAAGCTTGGAAATCCCAAGCTGTCACCTCTCCTGTTTCCCCCAGGCCCAGACCCACTGTCCACAGGACTCTTTACAGTGTCCTCTGCACATCTAGCACCAGTCTCGCCACAATGAGTTGATTGTTTTTCCACACACTACCTGCCATATTCTGTGGACTGCTTCCATGCAGAATGGATGCCATGTTATGTGGATCACCTTTGTTTTCCCAGTACTCAGCTGAGTCTGACTCACAGTCAGCATCATTGCATACTTTGATAAATGAGAGAGTGAATGAGTGATGAAAATCATCAGTCATTACCAGTACAGGTCCAATAAAAAAATCCCCTTTCCAGATCATTCTGTCTACCCGAAGTTCAGCTTTTTTGAATAGTATTACCGAAATAATAAGCACTTCCTTTGATTTAGCATAGGAACCAAAACCGAATGCTCCAACTAAATGTTTTTCTAATGTAAACTTTTATTATACAAAACAAGAGAAGAACATGATCTCTTGCCTCCAGGGACATTGCTTTTTAGGAATGATTTTGTCACTTTATACTCTATGCTTCCAGAAGAAAAAAAAAAAAAAGAGACACGGTTATAATAAAACTGTAAAGCTATTAAAGTTTGAAAGATAACATGCACATATTGCAAGGGAAGAGAGAAAATAATAGAAAACCATAGACTGTTTATCATCAGCTTGCCTAACTTCTTTGTAATTTATAAAATATTTTAAGTGCATTTTCTCACATCCCCAACCCTTTTTTATATTTTATTTTGAGTCAGGGCCTCACTAGGTTGCTGAGGCTGCCTTTGAACTTGTGATTCTCCTGCCTCAGCCTCCTGAGTCGCTGGATTAAAGGCATGTGCCACTGAACCCAACCCTCATTTTCATCATCCCTTTTCCACAACTAAGATCTAAGTTCACAGAGGCCTAGAAAGTTATCCCAGAGTGTTACAGCCACATCATGTGACTGCAGGACCCCTGTTCATTCCCCAGATCACACTGCCTCCCTCAGGTCAGTGAAGAGGTCTGCAGTTGAATATAAAACCTTTCTGAGCTTCCTAGCAGCCCAGAAAGTCTTAAGGTTATATAGTTCCCATTGTTACATTTTTAAAAAGTCTACTCATTCATTAAAAAATAAAAATAAAAAATTTTCCTTGCTCTTTGAATGAAGAATGCTTTGTAAATATTTGCAAATGATCCAGGTACAATGTGCACACCTGTAATCCCAACAACTCGGAAGACTGACGCAGGAGAATCATGAGTTCAAAGGCAGCCTCAGGAACTAAGCAAGACCTTGTCTCAAAATGGAAATAAAAAGGGCTGGGATGTGATTCAATTGTTAACCACCCCCGGGTGCTAATAATGAAAACAATTGCAAGTAAAAATGCAAGGAACACTCTCTGGTTTCAGTTTTACCTCAAAGTTTAAAAATAATAATTGCTATTTAGTATCAGCAAACTGATATTAAAGCCCATGCTACGTTTCAGCTGTTGTTTTTTTAAATTTCTGCTCTGTGCAAAACACAGCTTGGTATTTTCACTTATCTCATTTAGCCCTCAGTGCCAGTCCTGTGGAGGTATGAAGTTCTTGTTACAGCTGAGGGAAACAAGCTGTAGATGGCTCAGGTTTACCCTGCACATAGACTCGCGGAGCTCTGATAGCCAAGTCTACTTTTGTTTCTGAAAGGGAATTTTAGATGCAGGAAAGGGCAGTTAAGAAGTTTAAAAAAAAAAACTAAAGCATTGTTCCAGTCATATGGGCTGGTGTGTGCATGTATACGACTGACTGGGAAAATCACAAGGAGGTTAGAAATACGGGAAACCTTAAGGACATAAAGAACAGACAGGGCCACTGGAGCGGTGGCTCAGCGTTTGGAGCACTTGCCTCGCATGTGTGAGGACCCTGGTTCAAACCCCAGCACCACATACACAGCTGAGTGTCAAAAAAACAAAGGCCAGATGAAAAAGTACATAAAATTTATTCCCTTGCCCTCTTTTTTTAAAGAGAGAGGGACAGTGAGAGAGAGAGAGAGAATCAATTTAGTTTTTCATGTGGCTTTCGTTGCTCCAAGACGTCATTGTGTACGTGGTGCTGGGGTTTGAACCCGCGTACTCACTGTATGTAACCACTGAGCCACTCACTGCTCCACCAGCCCTCCCTCTCTCAAAAAAAAAAAAAAGGCTGCCGCTAAAGCCAGGCTTGGGTGAAAGGTTACCAAACTCATGAATTGGACCGACCAAGGGCTTAGCAATAATAGATAATCTAGGGGAACCATTGACATGTAGGAGGGGAGGGAGGGAAGGGAAGGACAGGGGGAAGGAAGAGGGAGGGACTATAGGGAGGAATCTAAGGAGACAACCAACAATGTAGCATACTCTTTACCACCCTGAGAAGTCAAATACTATGTACGCAATCATTTAATTCTGTAAAATTCAAAATCTTATATGTATATAAACAATTATATTTATTAGGGGCATAATATAGAAGAATCAAGAGACTGGGGTGTGGGCAATGTGGGGGTAACTGGTTTACCATCAAATGCATATCATGGTTACTTTATATGCATTTAGGATTATAAAACAACTCAATAAAAAATAAAATTAAATTATAAAAAGGAAAAAAACAACAGAGTTTAGGGAGGTGAAAAGAAAAACAGGAAGTGAGGAGCTACCCAGGTGAAGGCATGGAACAGGAAGCCCTTCAGACTCAAGAGGACCAATGGAGTTGGCTGGTAAGGGAAGGACCAGGGGGCCATGAGTGGGTATGTCATCTGGCAGGCAACAGGGAAGTGCATTCTCCCTAAGAATTGTGATTTAACAGGAGCTGAGCACAGTGGTGTGCAGGATGAATTGGCCCAGCCAGAAAGGAAGTCTAGCTTGAGGTCCTGGGGGACTGGAGCAGGAATTCAAAGAAAAGTTCAAATTCCAAAAACATCTAAGAGAAACAACTCGCCTAACTGCTCAAAGTGCCTTAAGAAAGGGAGCAGTCATAGCTTCCCTGGGGCGAAGGGTGGTGCTGTTGGGCAGAAGACAGGCTGGACAAGAAGAATCCTCTTTACGTTGTGTTTTTCCAAGTGGTGATGACGGCATCCTATGGGCTAGGCAGGGCAGGGACTGCTACACCTTCACACTGTAAGGAAACAACTCCGCTGAGAAGTGCTCACGGGTGTGAGGCAACCCCGGAGTCAATGGAACAGTCCATGTCTCCTGAGTGCTACCCCATTGCTTTTGGTGCATGTTGGGGTATCTGCATGGGGAGCCAGGCTGGTGGGAGGTGGACTTTAGGTAGTAGAAATGCCCTGGGAAGGGCAAGGACATGGGGCACAGCTGGACCTGGGGATGACTGGGCCTGAGGGACTAAGGATGTTGGCCCTGTCTTGGTTGTAAAAGGACACATGAAATCACAAATCTGCATGAGTTTCCAGAGGTGAGGGTAACCCAGGGACTGCCGCAGAAAGGTGAAAGCTCTCACAGGAGGTAAGAAGCTTGGCCAGGGGCTGGCTTCCAGAAGGACTCAGGTGGGCCTGCTGCAGAGTAGGGACTAGGGAGTAAGCCAGGGAGCTTAAGGTTTCTTATTATTTCAGAAACATGATTTTGAGAGAATACAGACTTCAGTGCTTAAGAAGGCAGAGTATGGCAGGCAGTATGTTGGGAGGTGCTAGCTAAGAAGAAATGGAGAAAAATCAAGCAGGTCTTAAGAGAGCAGGTGAAAACACGGATTTTCAGGAAAGCACTGAGGGTGTGCAACTGTGGGGAGGAGTCTGATTAAAGCACTTAGAGGAGTAGGAAAAAAGAATTGTCGGCGTTAGGAATTCTTATTGCTATCAGACCCCCCTGAAAATGGAAGTCTGGTCTTGAGGACAAAGCCTGCTTCCTGGCTGGAAGGAGGGAATCCTTTCCTGAAGCCAGAGTTTGGGAGGACACATGCAGGGAGGGGGACTAGGGATTCCTGAGGTGAGGCACAGGAGGGAAAGGACAGCTCATGCCAGCTGCTCTTAATGCCCAAGAAATCTAAAATTTGTCAATCATTGGACTAAGAGGGAAAGGAAGGGAGCTGACAGGTTTGTGGGCAGAGGACAGGACAGCTCCAAAGGGTTTGAACTTTTGTGTTTGCCTGGTCCTGCCCACTTCCAACCTCCCCACCATATCTACCATACCTTGCCCACCCCATTTACCAGGTGCACCTCTGCCCACTCACCTCTGCTGTGGTGTCAAACACCCATCAAAGGCTTTCTCTGGGGGCTGGAGCAGTGGCTCAGTGGTGGGAGCACTTGCCTGGCATGGGCGGGGATCCTGGTTCCATCCCCAGCACCACATACACAACTAAGTGTCGGAGCAAGGAAAACCAGATAAAAACTAAGTAAAGTTGATTCTCTCTCTCTCTCTCTCTCTCTCTCTCTCTTAAAAAAGGGTGGGGACTTTCTGTGGTTTCCAGGGGACCTCCCTTGAGCCAGATTGGTGAGTCTAGGACCCAGAACCTGCCCAGATCAAGAGCCCTTTCCCCCTGGAAGGGAGAATAAGGAAAAAAGACCCTGGAGATCCTGGCAGTGAGTCTCCAAGCACCGACCTGTGATTTTGACACTGGTAGATTACAGTGTTGGCACTAGAAAGCACTTGGATACCTGCGCAGCCATAATTTGACAGGTTGGTAAGCCAAGCCCTGAGAAGCCTCAATCCAGGATAGTCAGGGACCAGAACCCTTAGGCCTGTGCTGACCTGCTCCTCTTTCTCTTTTTCTTTCTTCCAATGACAAGGAAAGCTCTTTTACTTCCCAAGCCCTATGCAGGAAAGAGAATCTGCCACACAGCTGTACCTTAGCTGAAGGTGTGAGAACATGGTTCCTCTAAGGTTCCAGAATGGGTCATGAATGAGCTCTAAACCCCAAACACTTGGTTTATACCTCAGCTTAATCTGTGGCTTATAATTATGAGTCTGACTTCCCCCACTAAACTGTGAGTTCCTCCAGGGCAGAGACAAACTCTTACTCATGTCTGGGACCCCAGTGCTAGCCAAAAGTAGGCATTAAATCCATGTTGGGTGGATTGGAGAGAGGGAGAGAGGATGGGATGGGTAGGGAGAGGTGGCTGCATCAATAGTGGGGGATTAAGGCGCTAGTAAATAATCTCTTCCCCTCTCAAATTAACAATGGATTGGGAAATAAGTCACAAGAAATAGATGGACATCAAAACTATACCTCAGAATCGCAGCCTCTGGGACAGGAGTCCCCTGTGTTTCTCCTTTGCTAGCAAAGCAATCAAGCTTCTTTTTCTTTTTTCTCAAAACCATGTCTTTGTTACTGGATTGGCATTGAGGTCAAGGACCGAGCTTTCTATAACAAACTGGCATTTGTTATGGAAATAACAGGCTTTCCTGGGCAGGCCTGGCACTCCAGGCAACCCCACTTCCATGCTGAGGATGCAAGGTGGGCTGGGGAACTTATTGAGAGCCTACTGCGGGACAGTTAGGGGACCCGTGAGTGCATTTCAGGCTGAGCCAGAGGAGCTATTCCTGTTTGTAAAGCGAGGGACTGAGGAACTGCCCCAGCTGCTGCCAGAGCAGCTTTTTCTTCAGGGAAAAGGCAAGAGCCTTCTCTCCCTGAATGGTACAGGTTGCTCCATCTTGGTCTACTTCAATACTTCAAGATAAAGGAAACCGAATGCAATAAAGTCGCAACACTCTTGGCCATCTGCACGATCCCTGCCCTGTGTATGCCTTTTCCAGCCAGCAGCCACCACCAACCCCCGGACCACCCTGATGCTGAATGCCCTTAACTGTCCTTGCCCACCTGATGGAGAGCAGGGCCTTCAGCCCATTTCCCTCAACTTCACCTTCTCTCAGCAGGAAACAGCTTGGAGATGTTGTCATCGTTTTCCCACAGACATGGACTATAGGAATGGACAGTGGTCCACTTTATGCTCTGAATATGGGGCTTGCTGCTCTGCACTCTGATTTATTTTTGAAATGGGCTTGTTCTTTCTCTTCCTCTCTCCCTCCACCTTCCTAATCTCTCCCCTGACTTGGGGGAATCAGGATTACCTTTAGTCCCCATCCTAGGTAGAATTATCTGTCTTTGAGCAACACACCCACCAAAGGACTGAAGTAATTCAGACTTGGCACTAGACGATCTCAGAAATGACTATCCCTCAATTAACAAGTGAATTACAACTCAGGACAGAGAAGATGAAAAATGTAGCCCTTGAATCACCTCTTTTAAAAATCCCTGTTCCACTGGGTGCAGTGGTGCACACCTGTAATACCAGCAACTTGAGAAGGAGGCTGGGGCAGGAGGATCACAAATTCAAAGCCAGTCTCAGCAAATTAGCGAGGCCCTGAGAAACTTAGCAAGACCCTGTATCAAATTTTTTAAAAAAACATAAAAAAGGTCTGGCGATGCAGCTCAGTGGTTAAATACCCCTGGAGTTAATCCCTGGTAACAACAACAACAACAAAAAAAACCCCTATTCCCCCTGATGGGGAGAACCACAGCCTCTAGGACATGAATCCCCTGTGCTTCTCCTTTAGCAAAGTAATAAAGTAATACAACTTTTTCATTTTTCTTAAAAAAAAAAAACAAACTTTACCAGAATCACTGATACAGTTGATTGATCACTGGCCAAATTGCTAACATCCTCCCACATCTAAACATCCTGCCCTCCCATGTAAGGGCAGACCTGTCCCTTGTAGGTATGGCAGAACCTCCTCTGTAGGTTTACCTAGAAGACAGAGAGAATGAGGTGCCTTTGACTACAGCAGGATCAGAATCACGTCTGGCTTCTTCCTACGCCACCCATCACACAAATCATCCCTCTTCCTTTGGGAAGGAAGGAGCAAGTGAGGGCATGGAAGAGGAGGTTTCCTTTTGTCACTCCTCTTCCAGGGAGTGGAGTGGGAATTATTGCGCTTATGGAAACAATAGTGGCACAAGTCTCCCACCAGTGGATGCCCAAGTGTTTGGCATTCCAAGGAATGTGAATGTTCACATGTGTGCAGAGGGAGAGGGGACCTTGCCTCTTGTGAGCTGCGGGACAGTGGAAGACCAGACCCCAGAGGCAGTGCTGAACCGGACCAGTCACCTTCCACTGGCACAGTCCAGCAGCTGTGGTGGCCTTCAGGGGAAACCTTTGGTCTAGAAGTGGCCAGGGACTGAGCAGGAGGAGATTCTCTGGTGGTTCTGATCATTGCTTCATCTGCACTTGAGCCTCCGTTGAGTCTCTGCCCTTTCACATGGAAAGCTCTGGAATTCAGCATGCACTGGAGCTACTACAACTACTCCTGCTGAGACATTTGACACAGATCAGCACCTTTATCTCTCAGAACAACACCATGCTCTTGGTCCCATTTTAGAGATTAAGCCCCTGTGACTCAGAGAAGTTCAGCTCACCCATTAAGTGGCAGAACCATTGCTCCAACCAAGGGGTCTGACTCAGTCTGGTGGCACAACCACAGCCCTGGGTAGGCCCAGCTCTACATCCTAGCCCTTGGGGAATCAGGATGAGATAACTCAGAATAGTGGCCTCCTGGAGACCTGTGTGGTACTAAGTGAATCACCCATCTAGGTTGTGTCTGGGAGGCTGGTGCTCTGGGCCACTGTCCCCCTCAGGGCTATTTCCTAAGTCACCCTAAAATACCACTCTGGAGTGTTCCTCTGTGCTGTCATCTTCAGCAAGCCCTTGGGACTCTTCATGCGTGGCTCTGGTGGCTGTCCTGGCAGCACTTTCCCCTGCACCTCTGCCTTCCTTTCAGGGGCATTCTGACCCTCTTCTTCCAACCTGGAACTCCCTGCTTGCCATTCTGCACTGGTTGAAATCTTCCTCACGTTATCACCCAGCTCCAACTACATGTCCCCTTGTCTCTCTAGCTTTTAGGTGGCTTTGCCTCATTTTAAGGGGCACACTGACTGCCCCTCCACTTGATCCAAGGTGCCACAATGCAGGTCTGTGGTAATGTTGGCATCAGGGCAACACTGGAGAGCTGCAGCCAACCTCTTCCCACAACCCCCACATGACAGTCACCTACCCAGGCGCCGCTCAGCTTGAGACAGACAACAGACAAGGCTAAATGGCCCCCAGGAAGGCCTCCCAATGCTAGGTAGGCGCCTGACACACCTTCTGAACAGGAAATTATTTTTGTTCCTCTTAATAATAGTCATTAAGGGGCCTGTGCCCCACATGCTGCAGCCAGGGGCTGGGCTTGGGTCTGCCTGCATGGCTTCTGGTACCCTGGGCCAGCACCCTGAGGCCCAGCCCCAAGGCTGGGATCCACCTGTCTACCTCCATGGCCCTTTAGCCACACAGCCCACAGGGAGGGGCAGCTGGTCCCATAGCCCTGGGGGACTGGATTTGATATACCTGCTGTTATTATAAGGAAGATGTCAGGGATATCTGGTATCCTCTTCCCTTCAACTCAGTCTTCCCACCCCTGTACCCCTCCACTGGGCTCCCTGTACACACACCCAGTACTGAAGTCCAGGGTTGGAGCCAGGACTCCCACTGTCCAGACACTCAGCACACAAACAGATCTGCTCACAGACATCTACACAGGTACACACAATGGCATATCACCATATCATAGCATGCAGGTACACAGTGTCCCAGACAGTATGTATGTGTACGTACACACAGGTGCAGTCATGCATACGTTATTTGTATACATATTTCATTAAAACTATACAAAATTTCCAATATTCAGTGATGTTTTGCTTTCAAATATGGAATGTAGTACAAACTTTGGCATTGAGGGATGTACATAGAAATACAAAGCTAAATTTGTCCACACACACCCATTTAAGTAGCATTTTTCACAAGAGCCAAAAGGTGGAAGCAACTTGAGAGTCCAACTGTGGATGGATAGATATGCAAAATGTAGTACATACAGTGGGACATCATTCATCCTTAGAGGACAGTTTGACATATGCCATGGCATGGATGAAATTTGAGGACATTATGCTAGGTGAAATAAGCCCAAAAGACAAATTCTGCATAATTCCACCAAAATGAGGTTCCTAGAGTAACCAAATTCATAGACACAAATAGAATGGTGGAAAGAAACAAGAAACTATTGTTTTGTGGGTACAGACTCTTGGTTTTGCAAGATAAAAAAAGTTCTGGGGATGGATGATGGTGGTGGCTGCACAATAATGAGTGTACTTAATGGCACTGAAGTACACTTAAAAATGGTTAAAATGGGCTGAGCAGTGGCTCAGTGGTAGAGCGCTTGCCTGGCATGCGCAAGGACACAGGTTCAAACCCCAGCACCACGTACAGAAGGCAGTGTCAGAAAAATAAAAACCAGGGACTGGAGCAGTGGCTCAGCCCAGCATGTGTGAGTATGCGAGTTCAAACCCCAGCACCACATACACAAAGAAGTCTTGGAACAACGAAAGCCACATGAAAAACCTAAATAAAATGATTCTCTCTCTCTTAAAAAAAAAGAAAAGAAAAAGAAAAACCATATGAAAAAATAAACTTGATTCTCTAATTCTCTCCCTCTCTCTCTTTTTTTTTAAAAAAAGGGGGTCTGGAGCAGTGGCTCAGTGATAAGAGCACTTGCCTGGCATGCATGAGGAAGCGGGTTTAAACCCTAGCACCAAGTGTCAGAGCAACAAGATGAAAAACTAAATAAAGTTGATTCCCTCTCTCTGTCTCTCTTTTTCTTTTTCAGGGCTGAGGCCGGAACTCAGGGCCTTGCGCGTGCTAGGCAAGCGCTCTGCCACTGAGCTAAATCCCCAACACCCACCCCCTTTAAAAAAAAAAAGTGGGTATCCTGCTTCCAGGTACCCTCTCCACCTTGCAGAGATTCTGCTCTCCTTCCTTAAATAAATCCTTTTACCCTTCCTAAAAAAAAAAAAAGAAAGAAAGAAAAGAAAAGAAAAATGAAAAAAGAAAGAAAAAGAGAAAAAAAAGTAATGAGGGCCGGAGCGGTGGCTCACTTGCCTGGCACACATGAGGACCCAGGTTCAATCCCCAGCAGCACATACACAACTAAGTGGAGGAAAAACACAAACCAGAAGAACAGGGGTCTGATGTGGTGGCTCAGTGGTTATGACGATACAGGTTCAAACCCCAGCACCACATACACAATGAAGTGCTGGAGCAACAAAGGCCACATGAAAAACTAAATAAAATTGATCCTCTCTCTTGCACTATCCCTCTCTCTCTTAAGGAAAAAAAAAAAAAAAGCAATGAGGGGGGCTGTAGCAGTGGCTCAGTAGTTACAGCACTTGCCTGGCATGTGCAAGGACGTGAGTTCAAACCCCAGCACTACATACACGAAGTGCTGGAGCAAAGAAAGTCAGATGAAAAACTAAATAAAACTGATTCTCTCTTTCTTTCTCTCACTGTCCCTCTCTCTTAAAAAAGAAAATAAAACAAAACAAAAGTACATAAAAAATTGATTCTTTCTTTAAAAAAATAAGTAAATAAAACAAGACACAAAACCAAAATCCTGTGCACAGCAGGGATAAGCAATTAACTCAGCCACAGGGTAACATGCCTCCCTCCCTCCAGGAGCCCTTCTCTCACCCAGATAAGGCCCTGGTTCTCCCCTTGAAACAAATCTGGAGATAAGGCCCTAATGAGGGCCTTGCCACCTCCACTGCCCCCACAGCTCATCATCCTCCCACAGTCTGGCTTTGTTTACCCAACTATCTGCCCACATGCAGCCTCCTCAGTCCTGGGGAAGGACCTCCTTAGAGGGTCTGGCGCTCCTAGTTCTGCCCCTGCACCTGAGACGGGAAGAAAGCACTTCAGCTCTTGGCCTATGGCTCTCCCATGTCTCCCCTGATCACCTCTAGTCCCCATCTCCCAACCCTCTACGCAAGTTTCTGTTCTTACAGAGCAGATACAGCAAGTGCAGGCAGCACTGCTCAGGGTGCAGCCCTGGCTTTAGGTCTCCTGCTCCGCCATCATCCTCATCAGAACTCACCCCTCTGCAGAAAGTGCCCACGTGTGCCTGGCTTACCCACCCCCGCCATCTGCAGCTGCCAGCAGCAGACCCCTCTCTGGGGCACAGCCTCTAACCCATCCTCCTGAGGACAGACTGTACATGCTCTGGGACTCTGGCCCTTGCTGGGGTACATGTACCTACCTTATTTTCCTCCCAATTTTCCTGTGTGTCTATCGCCCTCTGAAACAACCTTTCACACTCTAACCATTTAACACTCAACCCCGAAGCCAGGCTTAACGGCCCATTCCTGTAATCTCAGCCACTCAGGAGGCGGAAGCAGGAGAATCACAAGTTCAAGGCCAGCCTCAGCAAACTTAGCGAGACCCTATCTTGAAAGAAATAATAAAAAGCTAGGGATGCAGCTCAGTGGTAGAGCATTTGCTTAGCATGTGTGTGGCCCTGCATTCAATTTTCAGTACTGAAAAAAAAATCAATTCATCCCAGAGGGAGGGGAGGAAGGTTGGAGCCTGACTCTCACCAGACCTGGAGCATCCTGGGCATTGAGGGTGCTAGAAACATGGGAATCTGGAATAGCAAGTCTCAGGACTGGGCCCACTGCCCCTGGTGTACCAGGGCAATTGTTAAGGCACCCTGCAGAACTTCTCAGGATCTCAGGCCTTCTGGCTCTAACCTCAGGGTGGGTGGAGTCTGGAAGACATACGTTTGAACATTTCCTGCCTTTCTTGGAGACCAGGGTGAGGGCCTCTACTCCAGATCCTTGGATGGATGGGCTCAGAGCCAGAGTGAGGGTGGAGCAGGGAGCTGTGAGCACCACGATTATGCGTGATTATGGGAGCAAAGAGAGGCCTAAATGGGGGACAGGTGAGTGTTGATGTTCTTGGCAGTTCTCCGTTCAGCCCTTACCTGGGTCTGTGTGTGGGGGCCGAGGTATGCAGTATCCATGGTGGTATATTTGGGATTATGGCCAGTGTCTAATTGGGCCAGTCAGCATGAGTAGGTTTGATCAAAAAAACGTGTGGCCAGCATGTCAGCTGTGGTCTATGAGACTGGTCAGTTTTCAGTGCTATCTGCCTGTGGGCCCACGACTTTATCTGGGTGTCTTTGAGTCACATATCCACCGTGGAGTGTGTGTATATGTGTGTGTGTCCTTGAGCAAGCCCAGCCTCTCTGGACTGTAATCCAACTTCCCTGTGTCCTTGGAAAGTCAGGGTTGGAGAACTGCTAGGAGCCTAGTGGGATGGGGTGGCATATCTGGGGAGGGGACAGAGGCAAGCAGCATGCACTAAGGGCCTGGCACTGCCTCTTCCATGGGCAGGCGAGTCCCAACAGCAGGCAGACAGGTGGGGCTGACCTGACAGGTTCCAGAGGCCAGGGGCAATGGGGCGGAGCATGGCTCTGACTTAGTGTGGCAACTGGCTGGGGGGCCCCCGCCACATGCAGAGCGGGCAGGCAGGAGGCGGTTCTGCTGGTATCTTCTTCCTGCTGCAGCCAGCTCAGGTGCAAGCTATGGAGCCTAGCGGTGGGTGAGGCAGCCAGGTGGGCAGGCATGTTCGGAGGCCTAGGGCCTGTTGGAAGCCAGGGCATGGCGGGATCCCTGCGGAGCCGGGTGGAGGAGCTGAAGCGGCCTTGGTGGCGGGAGAGCTCACCCCTGGTGCTGCAGCACAGCGAGGCAGCCCGGCTGGCAGCTGACGCCCTCCTGGAACGGGGTGAGGCTGCCTACCTAAGGGTCATCTCTGAGGAACGGGAGCTGCCCTTCCTGAGTGCCCTGGACATGGACTACATGACCAGCCATGTGCGTAGGGGCCTTGAGTTCAGCGAAGTTCAGGGTCCTGAGGCCTCAGGGCCCGACCGCCTCAGCATGCTCTCTGAAGTCACCTCAGGAACCTACTTCCCCATGGCTTCTGACATAGACCCCCCGGACCTGGACCTGGGCTGGCCCGAGGTTCCACAGGCTACAGGCTTCAGCCCCACGCAGGCTGTGGTCCACTTCCAGCGGGACAAGGCCAAGAATATCAAGGACTTGCTTCGTTTCCTCTTCAGCCAGGCCCGCACGGTAAGGGCCACATTTCTTCATTCATTTAACAGATGTAGAAACTGAGGCCCAAGGAGGGAAGGGGACCAGCCCAAGGCCACAGAGCAACTTCGAGCCAGGAGCAGGAGTAGAACCTCTGACTTCCATTAGATCCCAAGGTACTAGAAGTTGAGCATGTATTCTATTCCCTTTGGAACTTGAGAATATTATGGTAAGCACAGAACAGGGCATGGGCCTCTGGAACTCCCACCACCATGAGGTTGTACATATTGCAGGGAGGGGTCCTTAACGGCTTCTTTCTTGGGAGGGAGTCCAGGGTCTCCATCAGATTCTCAGAAAGTTTCATGATTCCTAAACTAAGAGCCCAACCTTTCTGAGGCACCCGCCTGGCTGATACAGAAAGAGATTCAGGCCAGGGAGGGGCTAGGTCTTGCCCAGTGAGATTGTCAGGCTAAGGGAAAGAGAAGCGGTCTCTGACTCAAGGCCCTTGTCCCTGGCTGCACCTTGTCCTCTTGTGCTGTTTCCAGCTGGGCCTGAAGCAGGGGAGGGGGCACTGGGTGTGGGCCTCGACATGGACTCTAGGGCTGGGCATTTAGCTTGGCACCAAGGAGGAACAAGAAGCGGCGGCTGCTGGGCTCAGGGAGAGAGAACGGGGAGAGCAGGTAGGGATGGTCACGCCTGCTAAGTCTCCAGCCACCTAACAGCTCAGCTTTACTCCTGCTGCCTTGGCCTCTACTCAGAAAACAGGAGAATGAACACAATGGCCCCTGGCAGGATTTAAGGTAGGGTTAGATTCCCGCTGCAGAGATCAAGAGCCAGGATGCTGAGATCCACCTGTACCTCCACAGCCTTGCTGGTAAGCCTGCCTGTGCCCCAGGCAGGGGAGGGCCAGGCCTGATTAGCATCAGGCATGAGGTTATTAGTGAGGCTGTTGTCATCACCATCCCTCTTTGATCTTTCCTGTCTGTCCTTGTTCCCCCTACTCCTGGCCAGGCCTGTATTGAGGACCAGGCACCTGCCTGTTCACCCCCCTTTACACCCCTCCACCTGGGCTAGAAGCCACACTCCTGCACTGATCTGTCACTGTCTCCCAGAGTGACCTTGGGAAGTAGTTCCTTTTCCTGAGGACCAATATCCTCGTTTGTTAAGAAGGCAGCAGGAAAGGCACATTTATTGAGCTTCTGTTGTGTGTCCATCATTTTCACATTTAATTCCCATAATTCAGAGATGCAGCTATCATTATCTCCCTTTAACAGACGAGGAAGCTGAGGCTTTTGGAGGTGAAGTGGCAGGTCCTATTTTAGGAAGTGGCAGAGTCCAGGTTTTTACGCAGTTGTCTGGCTCCAGAGCTGCAGTACTGGGCTCTTCACTTCCTGCCTCTCAGCCAGCCCTGTACCTGCTATTCAGCCCTGCCCAGGAGAGGAAAATCTCACAGCAAATACGTGCAATGGGAAGCAGGCAGCACAGGACTTGGCAGTGCCAGAGAAGGCTCAGGGGCTTCTCTGAGGCAGCCCTTTAATGAAGGGGGACACAAGCCCCAGGCTTCAACTGGGCAGAAAACTCCATTCCACCATGGGGGTGTTGAGGACCCCAGCATTCAGCTTGCAGCTTTCGAGAGGGGAGCTTTAGAGTGACAGTCCCTGAGCCAGAGCTAGTGGGAAGAACGTGAGGAACTAGCCTGGGAAGCAGGGTTTGGATTCTGCTTCTGACTCCTGCCCTCTCTGGGCCTCAACACAGAGTGGGGCTTTGGACCAACATAGCTGTTCCACAAGCATCTTTGAGTATCTGATGACAGATAAACACTGTCCACAGAAAAATGCACACACATACTTTCAAACACCTAGGGTTCAAGACAGTCTAATCTCCCTGTCCCCAACTAAGAGCCCCAAGCTAGGGATTGCTTAAAGCCCTTCCTATTCAGATGTTCTCATGGGCTCTGTGGCCTCTGGATTTCTATCCCATACTTTTTCCCTGGGAATGGGGCTTGGTTGGATGTAGGCAGTGTCCTGGGACAGACTGAGCTTCCTTTCCTTTTCCCCAGGTGGTGGCTGTGGTGATGGACATATTCACTGACATGGAGCTCCTGTGTGACCTCATGGAGGCCTCAAGCCGGCGTGGTGTCCCTGTCTACTTGCTCCTGGCCCAGGAGCACCTGAGGCACTTTTTGGAGATGTGCTACAAGATGGACCTCAATGGGGGGCACCTGCCGGTCAGTGTGGGTCAAGGGCTGCAGTCAGGGGAGGAGGGCGTGGGCATCAGGAAGGCAGAAGAGCCAGATGGTGGTCAGAGAGCACTAGGGGAGTCATTGGAAGTAGGGGGCTGGGTTACCTTGGCTGTTTGAGGTCAGAGACCCCTTGGGGCATAGATATGGCTTGAGCTCCTCTCTCTTAAGGTCACCTTCCAAACTCCCTCTATCCTTGACCCAGAAAATGCGTGTGCGGAGCACATGTGGGGACACGTACTGCAGCAAGGCAGGCCGCCGCTTCACCGGGCAGGCCCTGGAGAAGTTTGTCATCATCGACTGTGAGCAGGTGGTGGTGGGCAGCTACAGGTGAGCAAGTGAAGAGGGGAGGGGATTGAGGCTGTGCCGTGAGCTGGAGGGGGCACCTCAGATGACCACTTTGAACTTTCCTCCATCCATGCATGCATCCATCCCTTCAGACTCATTCTGGGCCCCTGCTGTGTGCTAGGCACCCTGGAGGACCCAGGCGAGTGTGGGAGAGTCAGCCGTGGAGGAGTGTACTCTAACGCAAGAACTGCTTTAATGCCCTTGTGATAGAAAACAACTACCACACATGGGAGGCCCTTCAGAGAAACTTGCCCCTGGCCCATTTTATATACGGGGAAGCTGAGGCCCTGAAGTGGGCAGCCATGTGCCCAAGTCCTCCAGGCAGGGCAAGGATGAGCACAAATCTGGAGTCATAGCTCTGCCCCCTTATGTGGGCCCTCATGGGGATGGAGTCTTGATCCATTCCTGGGCATGCTCCTCTGATTCTGATTCCTGCCAAGTACTGGACCCTGTACTTCAACACCTGATCCCAACCCTCTGTCCCCAGCTTCACCTGGCTCTGCAGTCAGGCCCACACCAGCATGGTGCTGCAGCTGCGGGGCCGCATCGTGGAAGACTTTGACCGGGAGTTCCGCTGTCTCTATGCTGAGTCACGGCCTGTGGAGGGCTTCTGTGGTGGTGAGGATCCACTGTCTCCCCAGGCACCGCGGCCTCCCCCAGTGGCCCTGAACTTTGGGCCTGGCATGCCAAGCCCCACGTGCTCCTCACCTTCCAGCAACAGTCTCAGTAGCATCAAGCGCTCACCTCTCATGGGCCGTTCCTCCTACCTTGCTCTACCAGGAGGTGGCGGCTGCAGTGACACAGGTATGGGGTCCTCATCCCCAGGCCTTGCCCACCGCGAAGTCAATGGTCAACCTTCCCTGCATCGCCAGCTGTCAGACCCTAACCATGGCTGCCCTCCTGGGTCCTACAGGGTCAACCTGGGCAAACTGGGGGCAGCCCCATGGTCCCAGTCTTCTCCTGCTCTCAACTATAGTAGCACTGGTCCCTTGACCCCATCAGTGGGGTCACCCCTGCTCCCCTGCCCTCGTCCCCTCCTGCACTTCCCCAGGGGGGTCCGAGCTCTGTCCCGGCTCCCAGAGAATGGGCTCCCAGGATGCCCAGAACCCAACCCCCCACGAGGTCGCTGGGTACCAGGCATAGCCCTGGAGACAGTAGATGAGAAGAAGGCATCTCTGAGTCAGAGCCATGGCCAGCTGGACCTCCTTGTCCCCTTCCCTAGAGCCCGAGAAGCAGGAGGTCCTGACTCTGGGGTTACCCCCAACTCAGGCTCCCTTCAGCCTGGAGAGCAGGCCCCAGACGACAGGAGGTTGTCCCTGAGCCAGAGCTATAGCCAGTTGGATCTCCTGCCCCAGGCCCAGAGCACTGAGAGGGCCCCTGAGTCGGGCTCCCTCAGACCTAGTGATATGGCCCCAGAGGACAGGAGACTGTCCCTAAACCATAGCTGTGGTCAACTAGACCTCCTGGTACAGTACCCCAAGAACCAGGGCTCCAGAGTGTCACCTGAAACCAACTCCTCAGGCAGGCCCCGCAAGCAGGGTCTAGATGAGCGACGGCAGACACTGGGCCACAGTCAGCTGGACCTCATCACCAAGTTTGGCCCATTCCGCAGTGAGGGGCCTGGGCCCAATATCCTCCCAGGACTAAGCCCTTCTCGCATGACTGGAGTGGGCTCTGGGGATGAGAAGCGGATGACTCTGGGTCACAGCAAATTGGACCTTATCACCAAATATCATCAACTGCAGGGTGCCAGGCAGGGATCTGAGCCTGGCCTCCCTGGGGAGCCCATAGGTGGCCATCACAATGGTAGTAGTAATGATCTGTTTGCAGAAGAGAAACGGCTGACCCTGGGCCACAGCAAACTGGACCTCATCACTAAGTATAACAAGTCCAAATTCAAGCTGCTCCGCAGTCGCTTTGAGTCCTAGTCCTGCTCCCAACATGGACAGATCTTCTATCCACTGAGACTGGACTTGCTCAGATCCCAGATCCTGGGTTGGGAGGTTGAAGCCAGAGCTGATGGGGAGGGTACACCCAGCAGACATTCCCTTGGTTCAAGATTCACACACACACAAATGGAACCCAGGGTTGTGTTCTGTATCCCAGTGTGCTGGGCTCTTCACACCAGTTATTCTTCTCATCCTTCATCCTCAAAACATCCTACAAGATGGACCCCCTTGTTGGTATATAATTATAGGACAATAGGCATTATCCCTGCTTTTTGTAAACATGGGAGCTGAGGCCCAGAGTTCAGAAAATGTATTTGGTGACAGGTCAAAGTAAATGGCAGAATAGGGACCTCTGCCAAATTTGACCTTCTGGATCTTAAGATTCTGTTTTCTTCTCAGACACAACATACAATTCACACGTCCCCATGCACACAAAATACAAACACTACAGAGTTGCCTCAAATGCCCATACAATGTAATATAGCACACTGGCAGGGTACACACCCACAAACTGCATACCTATAGATGCATACAGTAAGTTTATATAGGTCCATGTGATAAACCAAAACACTCGGAACTATAGTTAGAGGTACTCAATAAATATCATCTGGCTAAATGAATGGCTGTACAAAATATACACATTCAGTACTGTAGAACTCCTCAGGATCCACAAACTCTAAGTATGCACAAAACCCAAAACAGACACCCCTCCCCCACTAATACCTGTTTGCACCTAAGCTATTTTCCCAGTGCTGAGCTGGGCATGCCATAGGGCTAACAGATATATCAGTCTCAGACCCTGGGGAAGAAGGATTAAATGCATAAGCCACTAAAGAACAAGACAGGGCCGAACTGAATGAAAGGTTAATCAGCAATACCTAGTGATAGGTCATGGAGACTGGAGTGGTCAGGGAAATTTCTTAGAGCAAGTAGCCTTGAAGGGTGGGAGCTTTGGGACAGGTGGAGGAGAAAGAGGAAATCTTGATAGAGTGAGCCAAGTGAAGAGAGGCCCAAGACAGGACTGGATCTGAGATGAACTGGGGAGGACACACAGAGCACATGGATACCCAGACACATACACCCACCATCTTGCTGAGTGTGTCTTGAAGTACAGGTTGTGACAGGTTGTAGGCCTTTTTCCTGAACTCCCTACCTGCCTGGGACAGTATACGTGATACATATCAATAAAGACAGATATGGCTAGACCCAGCAGCAGCCTGGTGTATCCTGAGGAATGTCAAGCTGTAGAACTGCAGGATCAGAAAGGGCACCATTCAGGTGGATTATGGGGTTGTCCCTGGAGGAGACCAGATGGACCAGTGAAGTCTTGAGGTGAGGGGATCTAAGCCTCTTCTGCCTTCAATGTAACATTCTAAGAGATTCTGAGGCTTTTCTAAATTCTTCAAAATGTGGGCCAAGTCCATCTTGTCTATGAGAACAGGGTCCTTGGCTGACATGGTTATCCCAGGAATGAGTGATACAGAAGATCTGAGAGGCACGTTTTCGAAGCCACTCAGCCCCAACATGGATTGTCCACCCTGGTTCCCTTTCCTTCCAACCTCTTCCTAAGATCCAGCTTCATCCATCCTCCCCTCTCTCCAATACCTTCTTCAGCCTGTTTTCTCTGCTTCTCTGGTCGGACCTGCTTCTCCAGACTCTATCCGCTTGTCACTTCTTCCTACTGGATACCCTCTCCCAGGTGACTCCATCCACTCCAGGCTTCAGCCCCAAATCTCACTCATCAGTTTCTCATTCTCGCTTGGGCTCCAAATCCGCACGGCTGAGCTGGACTCACCACCTTTCCCAAACCTGCCCTTCCTCCTCTAGCTTCATTTCAGCAAATACCTCCATCACCCACCCATCATCTGGATTGGGGATGTGGTGATAGAACGCTAGGCCAGCATGTGCGAGACGCTGGGTTCAATTCTCAGTACCACATACAAACAAAACAACGCGTCACATTTCTGGCTCCTCCTCTCCTTCCTACCTCACAAGCGCCCCGCCACAGGTTTGGATCGACAGCATGTCCGTAAAGTTCCAGAAAGAACCAACGAATAAGGTGCAGGGGGCGGAGCCGCGGTCGGGTCCGATCTTTTGCAACCATAGAGCCCGCCCAGAGGGTGGAGCTAGAGTGGCCGCATGCGCAGCTGGGCGCGCTGGGCTCTTCCGGAAATCTCCCTGAGCCGAGGCGGAAACGGAGAGGAGAAGCTGTCGCGTGTGGAGACTGCCGTCGCTTGGTGAGGTGGTGTGAAGGGTGGCCGCAAGCGTCGACTCCGGGGCCCGGGTCGGGAGAAGTAGGGGCTGCAGACCCTGGAGTGGCCGGTGGGCGGGACCCGAGGTTTTGAGGCGGTCCGGAGGGGGCGGGGTCGCGCGCGGCAGGGTGTGTCCGAGGCCGGGAGAAGATCGCCGGCCCTGAACCCGGTCGCGCAGCCCCCAGGCCTCCCTCATGGCGGTCCGAGCGTCCTTCGAGAACAACTGTGAAATCGGTTGCTTTGCCAAACTTACCAACACCTACTGCCTGGTGGCCATCGGCGGATCAGAGAACTTCTACAGGTGTGGCGGGAGCCCCGGGGCCAACGGCGGCGGCAGGGAGGGATACCGGGAGTTCCAGACCCCCCAGCCCGTGACCACCAAGTCCATGTCCCTACAGTGTGTTCGAGGGCGAGCTCGCCGATACCATCCCCGTGGTGCACGCGTCCATCGCCGGCTGCCGCATCATCGGGCGCATGTGTGTGGGTAAGGCCGGTGGAGGACGCCGAGGGAAAGAATAGAGCTTCCAAACACCATTAATCATAGCTCTGGCGAGGACCTGGAGCGACCTAGGAACTTTCAGGCTTCGTTCAGTATCTCCATACACTACGTAATCTCAAAGACTGAGTGGGATCTAGTCTGCGTGCCAGCAGATCAAGGACAACCTATGGCAAAGCCTTATCAAGAGCTGTCGGAACATGTAGCACTAAGTGCTTTCACTCTTGTTCTCATTCCATCTGAACAATGATACTGGGAATTAGGAATTATTGTCCTAATAGGATGACGAAGCTGAGGCTCAGAGAACGTGTGTGACTCATGCAGTTCCACGCCTAGGGTGGAGGAGGATTTGAATCTCATCTCTTCCGCTCCACTGGCTATGGGAACTTTGTTTCCTCTTTCTGAACATCCATTTCTGCCTCTGTAAAATGACTGGCTGAGATTATGGATCTTACTGTTAAGCTACATTTAAACTAATTTCCTTCACCACATCTCTGAATGGCATCCTTCCTCCT
>PVKS010000281.1:183131-218378 GCA_004027875.1 Aplodontia rufa
TTTTTTTTTTTTTTTTTTTTTTTTTTTTTTTTTTTTTTTTGTATCTAGTGGTGCTTAACCTCTGAGCCACATCCCCAGTCCTTTCTATGTTTTATTTTGAGACAGGGTCTCACTAAGTTGTTCAGGGCCTTGAAGAGTTGCTGAGGCTGGCTTTGAACTTGCAGTTCTCTGCCTTGGCTTCCCAAACCGCTGGTATTACAGGCCGTATGCCACCATGCCTGGCTTGTTTACTTTTATTTTAAATTTTTTAAAATCTTAAATATAGTGACCTGTAAGTATTTTGTGATTCAGTTAAAACCCTGTGATCTCAAAATAACACAACAAGACACTGATTTCTAGTTATGGCTGTAGAAGTTGAAACAAATTTTGACATAAGGGAGTATTTAGCCCAGCCCTTGGTGTATTTTAATGAGAATAATTCAGAATTCTGAAGTGTAGAGTTGTGGCATTACAAGAATAGGCAGAGGTTTAGTCATAGTTGTCACAATTTAATCATGTTTTATTCTTGTTATATAGTACATTAGAATGTATTCCTCCATTCTAATGAGGGCAGTTTTTGGCTTCATCTATTAGGAAAAGTGCTGCTATGTAAACATGAAAGTATATTTCTATTAGATATATAAAATCTAAGAGTAGAATGGCAGAGTAACAGGTTTTGTGATTTTTCAGCTTAATAGGAAATGCCAGATAATTGTTTGAAGTGATTGACCAATATATACTCCTGCCTGTCAGAAGATATGAGAGTTTCAGTTGCTCCACACATCTTTGACAACACTTTGTATTGATGGTCTTTTAAATTTTTTAGCCATTGTGGTAGGTGTGTAGTCTTAGCCAAATTTTTCTCCCCCTGATGCTGGGGATGAAATCCAGGGCTATACTCATTACTAGACAAGAGCTTCACCACTGAGTTACATCCCTAGCCCAGCAGAATGAACAACTCTTGCCAAGAGCCTTTCCTGCTAGTCCTGCTTCCCCTGTAGATGATGGTGAAGTGGGCAGAGTTGTTGGGATAGATTTCTGGGCCATCTTGGGCCTGCCCTGGGACCATAAGTTCCCATGGGTAATACATAGATCATTGGGTTGGAGGGCTGGGGTCTGAGACTAAAATCATCCTGGGAAAGCTAATTGGGCTGGGCTCAATTGTATCCTGAGCTCCCAAGGCCCAAGAAGCATCTCTTGTATTCATGGTTCATCTTTGCCCTACCCTCAATTTTGTGTCTCTCAGGAAACAGGCATGGGCTCCTGGTGCCCAACAACACTACAGATCAGGAACTGCAACACATTCGCAACTCCCTCCCAGACTCAGTGCAGATCCGGCGGGTGGAGGAGCGGCTTTCAGCCCTGGGCAATGTTACCACCTGCAATGACTATGTGGCCTTGGTCCACCCAGACCTGGACAGGGTAAGGCAGCCCAGCTTGGCTTAAAAATCATAGGACTGACCTAGTCTACGGTTAGCTACTGTTCTTGCCCCACAGGCAGGAATTAGGGGTATCACTTGTGATTTCTTCTTATAGATGGGCTCTCAAATTTCAGGCACTCATGGGATTAGTAACAATAGAGCTCATCCATGGTGTGCTCAGTGTCAAGCTGGGGAAGTTACCCTTCAGGGTCAGGGAGATTTGCCCAATCAATACTGTGGCCTGGGTCAGGATAAATGATTGATAGCTGAACTTGAGCGTGGTTTAGAGGGCAAGTGTGACATGGAGACTGGCCTCCATTAGTTCAGGGCATGCATGGGTATTTAGTGTTCCAAAGCTGGCCTAGACACTACTCTAAGCTGTATCTCCTTTTTCCTGAGTGAGGTTTCCATACACAGCTATATCGTAGAGAAATGAGGGAGTCAGAGAGCTGAACCCAAAGTAGTCTTGCTCAGAGAGCCCTTGGTTCTTTGGCTTAAAGTTCTGAGCCCTGAGCATAGTACCTTTGGCCAACAGGAAACAGAAGAAATCTTGGCTGATGTGCTCAAGGTGGAAGTCTTCAGACAGACAGTGGCTGACCAGGTGCTAGTAGGAAGCTACTGTGTCTTCAGCAATCAAGGAGGGCTGGTACATCCCAAAACTTCAATTGAAGACCAAGATGAGCTGTCTTCTCTTCTTCAGGTCCCCCTTGTGGTAAGCATTCTTGCTGTCTGACCTCTGTCTCCTGCTGACGAAGATCCTTTTACCAGTGTTCAGGAATCTTGAGTCATTACCTACAGTAGTTTGGGATTGGGGCTGTGGCCCAGGGAGTAGTCTTTGAAGAGAGTCCTCTCTGGGCAAGGGAGAGACTTTTACCTTTGATATAATGACCTACACCAAGCCCATCTCACATCAGGCAGGCACTGTGAATCGAGGCAGTGAGGTGATAGCTGCCGGGATGGTGGTGAACGACTGGTGTGCCTTCTGTGGCCTGGACACAACCAGCACAGAGCTGTCGGTCGTGGAGAGTGTCTTCAAACTGAATGAAGCCCAACCTAGCACCATTGCCACCAGCATGCGGGATTCCCTCATTGACAGGTACTGGGGCCAGGGCAGGAGCTTACTTTTGCCTTTTGAGGGAGGGGGAAAATCATGCCATTTAGAGTGGGAGCCATGTTGTGTTTGTACTGGTGGTACAAGTGAGTGTTTCTGCACACACTCCTCAAGTGAGAGTATATCTGCATACTGGTGAGTAGTCACAGAATACAGGATACAGCCAGTAAACATTTTTTGAGCATTTGCTCATCCTTGTGTTTGATGACTTGGCTCTGTAGGCAAACCTGTGGTCCATCTTATTTGACTGTTTTTTGGTTTTTGGTTTTTTTTTTTTAAGAAAGGGAAAAAGAGAAAATTAATTTTATTTACTTATTTTTTCTATCTGGCCTTTGTTTCTCCAATCCAACACTTAGATGTGCACGTGGTGCTGGGGTTTGAATCCAGGCCCTCACACTTGCCAGGCAAGTGCTCCAACTGCTAAGCCATCACTCCAGCCCTGTTGACTATTGACCATGTATTTTCTTGCAGTTTGTATTTTCCTGTGTGTACATATCTTTAGCCAGTAGCCCAGACCTGAGACAGAACAGAGCTGTTGGCTAGGAAAGGTGGGAGGGCTCCTTTTTTCTTTTTCTTTCTTTCTTTGTTTTCTTTGGGGTTTTTTTGTTTGTTTGTTTGTTTTGTTTTGTTTTTTAAAGAGAGAGGCATAGTGAGAGATAAAGAGAGAATCAATTTTTATTTAGTTTTTCATGTGACTTTTGTTGCTCTGAGATTTTGTTGTGTACGTGGTTCTGGGTTTGAACTCGCATACTGGCACATGCCAGGCAAGCGCCATAACCCCTAAGCCATTGCTATAGCCCCTGACCTTTTTTTTTTTTTTTTTTTTTTTAAGAGAAAGGAACAGTGAGAGAAAGAAAAGAGAATCAATTTTTTATTTCAGTTTTTCATGTGGCTTTCGTTTGTTGTATATGTCATGCTGGGGTTTGAACCCACATCCTTGCACATGCCAGGCAAGCGCTATAACTGCCAAGCCACTGCTCTAGCTCCAGGAAGGGCTACTCTTAATCACTGAAGAAACTCCAGGTGCCTTAGGGGGCTGGTTGGGGTTGGGTAGTGTCTCAAAATTCCATTCTGGATTTTTGTGAGTTAAAAAAAAACAAAATTAGGGCTGGAATGGTGGCTCTGCAGTTACAGCGCTTGCTCGGAATGCGCAAGTACACGGGTTCAAACCCCAGCACCACATACACATTTAAGTGTCAAAGCATCAAAGGCTATGTGAAAAACTCAATAAAAATTGATATCCCCTCTCTCTCTCTCTCTCTCTCTCTCTCACTCACTGTCCCTCTCTCTCTATTTTTTTTTTTTTAAGAGAGAGGGACAGTGAGAGAGACAGAGAAAGAGAGAAACAACTTTAGTTTTTCACATGACCTTAGTTGCTCCAACACTTAGTTGTGTACGTGGTGCTGGGGTTTGAACCCGGGTCCTCGTGCTTGCCAGGCAAGCACTGAAACCGCTGAGCCACTGCTCCAGCCCCTGTCCTCTCCTAAAAAAAAAAAAAAAAAAAATTTTTTTTAAAAATTTGGGGCCCTATGTCTAGTGGTAGAAAATCTTTTTGGGGTTTCTGTGAGGAGACCAAAGTTCAAAACAAAACAAAACAAACCCGAAGTAGAGCAAGTGCCAGGTAACTGACCCAGTGCCTAAATTCCCCTTCATTCTCCTTCCTTAATTGGTTTGTCTGATGTTCATTGATCCCTATGGAAAAGGCTCCTGAGGATAGACTCGCAGTTTAGCTCTACATCCTGCCTCTGAGGGGCTCACAGTGTAACTAGGGAGAAAAGATAACGGTGACCAAAGATAACTTTTTTGCTGTCTTCAGAGGAGAAATAACAAGTGTCTTAATTGTCTTCAGGTGGTTGACTTGGGTAGCTCTGATGAGAAGCTTTTGGGGATCATGGTGGTTTCATAAAAGACAGATCTTTTAGTCCAGTTTCAGAAAATGGGTAGGTATTTGAATATGCAGGGAAAAGTAGGGGAAACATTCAGGGAGACAAATGGGAAAATGTGGAGTATATGAAAAAAGGAGGTAATATTTTCAGAATGCTGTGAGGACTTGGAACACACATGTCACCATCTGTGTTAACTGTCAGTCTGCGATTTTAAGCTTTTGTGTGCAGTAGAGGGGCCCAGTTCTGTAGCTTTATTTTTGTTTTTAAAGTAAGCTACCCTGGTTGAATTTGATGGAAGTACTTTGGGAATTATACTAACTTTGCTGTGAGTACAGGTGAGCATTTAAATGTTTTTTGTTTTGTTTTGTTTTCTCTGTGGTGCTGGGATCAAACCCAGGACCCTATTGTATGCTAGACAAGCACTGTGCCACTGAGCTACGTCTCCAGCCTGAGTTGTTCAAAAACGTTTTATGTGCTGGACAATAGAGAGCTGATAATGAGTAAAATATATTCCCTGTACTTGTAAGAAGATAGTACTTATACAATTAATCATTTCTTTAAATAACAAAAATCCTTTTAGCAGCCTAAGAACAGAAAAGGAATTTCTATAACATGATAATTGATGCCTGCCAAAAAACTTAGCAAATGTTGCATTTAACAGTAAAACTTTAGAAACTTCCATATAAGCCATGCAGAATTGCTACACTGGTCAGTGTTTTTCTGGTATCCTTGCCTGTGCAGTTAGGTAATGTAAAGAAATGGGAAAGGAAGTCTTTGGTTTGAGGACACATTTTGTTTGAGATGCCCATGAGACCTCATGATGATGCCAGATAGGTGATTAGAAATATATACCTCAGGGCCTGGAGCGGTGGCTTGGCAGTTTTGGTGCTTGCCCAGCATGCGCAAGTACACAGGTTCAAACCCCAGCACCCACATACAAAACTAAGTGTCGGAGCAACAAAAGCCATGTGAAAAACTCAATGAAGATTGATTCTCTCTCTCTTGCTGTCCTCTCTTTTAAAAAAAAATTTATATATGTACACACAAACATACTTTAGTTTTAAAATTGTGCAGTGATTATCATCTTCAGTAAGAATATTTTCACCCAATCCTTACAGAGTGAAACTGTTCTGTAGCCTAGTATTCATGGTTCTTTGTGTTTACTTAGTGTTGATAAGTAGAGTTCTGGAAAAGGAGGCAAAAGTTCTGGCCCCATCCCCATCCCTGGGAGACTTGTGATCCTGTGATCTGGGCCTCATTGCCTCCTTCTCTAATGCTCTGAGACTGTTTTATGATCAGTAACTGAATAAATTGTTGAGCAAGTTGGCCCACCTGAGTCGGAAATTACTTTTAGTCTGTAAGCACTGAGAGTTCTAAACCAGATTGTGACACGGGATGCAGTTGAACTTGCATTGGTCAGGTGTTTCTCTGAGTGGCTCTTCAGGGCTGAGCTAGAACAAAAATCCAGAAGTGGGGGTGAGATGTGCCCTATGAAACAGCTACTGACAGTATTCCTCCTTCTCTCTGCAGCCTCACCTGAGTCACCTTCCATGTTGTTCCATGGGCTCTGCCTCTGGACTTTGGCTCCCTCTCACACCTCCCCTGTTTTGTATTGTATGCTGGCAGGGTGTGGCAGAGTGCTCACTGGAACTGAATGGATGGGCACGCAGCCCTTCTTCACCTGTGCCAGCTCCTGAATCTGTTGTTACCCCCAAAACCTGCCATGTCATGCTGGTTGTCAATTGGGTGGTTCCTGGATAAGGTTTCTGCTGTTCTGTGCCACCCCATTAAAGGGCAGCTGCCTCTAGTCCTTCGTGTGTGTGTGCGCGCGCGCTGAGAAGGAACCCAGGACCTAGGCAAGCACTCATCAAGCCCCTAGCTCTCTGGCCATTCTAAATGTGTTGATTGGGCGGGCCTCAGCCTGTGTGGCCCCCTCCCAATTGTTCCAGGGTCCTGGGAAGGTTGATGGGATGGACACCCACACATACCCCTCTGTGTGATCATCAGGTTGGGAGGTTTCATCCCAGAGCAAAAGCAGCACTCTCTTCTAGTTCATGTGTTTTTCACCCGTCTGCTTCGGTCATCTCTGGCCTTCAGAGGATGAAGGCCAATGTGAGGGCCTTTTTGCCTTCTGACCTAAAATACTTGGAGGTGACCCCTTGGTTTCCTAGAGCTCAGGTCGGGTGGGCAGGGCTTGCAGTGCCGAGACCGTGTGGGGTGGGGCCACGGGTGCTGGAGCCGTATTGGCCGGGCGCGTTTATTTGGTCCCGCCCCCGGAGAGCAAATCTTCATTTCTGTTCCCGCGGCCAGAGGGTGAGGTCCTTGCGCAGTGACGTCACGTGGTAGCTCTTCCGGAGGCCTGCAGTGGGATCCGGCTGGCTGAGGTGAGGGCGGGCTGGGTGGGGCCACGGGGGTGGGCTGCGGACCCAGTACCTGAAGGGCTTCTCGTCCTGTAGACCATGGGCACTCAACTGAGCAGCGGCCAGCGCGGCCCCGAGCCTGCGCAGCCCCGGCCCGCGGTGCCGGAGGGCCCAGAGCCGCCCCAGCCGCAGCAGCCCCAACCCGAGCCCAGTCCATGGGGGCCGCTGGACGACGTGCGCTTCCTTATCGCCTGCACCTCCTGGTACTGACGGCAGCCCCGCTCCTCCTTGCCCTCCAAGACCTAGCTCTCCCCACCACCCCGGCAGTCTCCTGGAGACGGGCAGGGAGAGGTCGTGCGCCACCGGAAGAAGTCTCAGCAGGACCACCTCCGTGGTACCCGCTCGCCCTAATCCCAAACTTTTTGGCTTCCAGCCTGCACACAAACCCCGCTCAGACCCTCGTGCTCACCCCTACTCCCTCTCCAGCATTCTGGGCAGCCTTTCCTGAACCAGAACCGGACCAGGCCTGAGGCTGTTGATCTTTCAGCCTGTCTCCCATAATTAGTAATATTCCCTGTGTCCCAGGTCTTGACACCATGTGCCTTCACTTCAGAGAAGTCCATGCCATGGTGACTGTGCCCATACTCTAAGGGGGTTGCTCCCCAGCATCAGAGGGAGGACTACTGGTTGCTGGTTTGGCAGATGATGCAAGGGGCAGCTCCACTACACCGCGAAGCACCCTGTTCTCTCCCAAGAGTCTTAAGGCCACTCAGACCCCCATATTTGTTCCCACACCCCACGGAAACAACACACTCTGTATTTCTGTTTTATTTATAAATGGTTTAAAAAACATCATACAAAGGCTGATCAGTTTTAAAATGTGACCGACACTGAAATGCTGTGATATCCCCCAGGCTGAGGGGAAGCTGTGCTGTGGCGCCACCAGCACTTTGCCCCTCTGTCTGACTGCCCTGTCCTGGGGTGATGGACACACAGATGACCACAGGCAGGAGAATCCAAGATTGGAAGCCTCTAGGCTGATCCCTCTCTGGGCCTGGCCCCACATCCCAGGCTTCTGCAGCCTGGGCTGCATGCCTCCATCCCCTGCTCTTTGCAGCTGGCCTTGTAGTACCAGGAGCCAGCAAGGAGCCTGGGGGCCTGGCTAGAGCTTTCAATAAATGAGAGCACCAACCTGAGGAGTGGAGAGGGGCTGGGATGGGGGTGTGGGCAGGAAGAGATGGATAGAGGAGACACTTCTCTCAGACCCTAGAGGGGTCCGCAGATGGGTAGCACAGGATCCAGCCGGCTCATTGGATGGCCTGGTCAAGTCACAGAACCTCTCTGTGCTTCATCTAAGGGCATGATGAGAGTTACCCTTGGCCTCCCAGAGCCAATGTGAGTTTCATGTGAGTGAAGAGGTGTGAGCTAATAAAGTGCTTTGCAAAGTATAAAACACTGTACAAACCTATGAATCACTAATATCTTTGCAGTTGTTCCCCGCCTGCCCCAGGGAGCCTGCCCTTGGCCAAAATGAGAAGAAACAGGATGATGATGACTGGGGACACAGTGGACCCACATGGGTGCCTCTGGGACAAGAGATTTTACTCAAGACACTTCCAGGGTAGTAGGAGTCCCTGTCAGTGCTACAGGGTAAGCCAACCCAAAGCCCAGAGGCCACAGGGTTGGAGCAAGGCCCTTGCAGGCTCAGAGGGCAGGGGTGGCATCTTAGACCCTGCCAGCACCCTGAAGACTGCCTTACATCTCTTTTTGGCTTTGGCAGAGAGCCACTGCACCCATTGGTCTTGCCTAGGGTTCCTCAATGACAAGCAGAACTGTCTCTGCCAGATTGTAGCAAGGTGAGCTGAGCCTGGAAACTCCTGTCAGATATGAAGGGTGGGTCTGAGAAGGTCAGGGAGGCCCCTAGGTTTGGGGCTGCTACCATTTGGGGTTGCCCTTTTCCTAAGAGCAATGCAGAAGATGGGCCCAGCGAGCTGGGTTTCCAGGGCCAAGTTCAAGGCCAAAACACTGCTTCTGGACTGAGAGGTTGAGTTGCCTTAAGATAGCTGGAGGGTGGGCACTGAGTGCTTTGGCTGCCTGGGGCCCCTTATTCCAAAGCCATGACAGCAGTGACCCTGGAGCCATCTCTGCTTCACCTGGCTAGTCAGGCTGAGCCTCCAGGCCACAAGCAACAAGCTGGTGCAGGACTGGGAACCGGGTTAATGGAATGGGGAGTAGAGGACGTGACAAACTCGGATCCGCCTCCAGAAATGGGGTCAGCTACTGCCCCAACTCTTGAGTCTCGTGAGCAGGGCCCCAGCTAGTGTTGGGATGCTAGAGTGGCCTTAACAGCACCTTGGTCCTTATCACCTGGGGGAGGGCCACCAAGCTGGCTTCATCACCAAGACAGTCACCTCTAATTCACCTAAAGCCTCAAGCAGCCTTTGCAAAATGGGACTTTAAACAATAGTGACAGGACGTTTAAATATTCACGACGTGATGGGGGTCCTTGTCAGACGCAGCTGGGCCACAGCCCTGCCTGCAGCATGTGACCCTAAATCATAGGTCTCAGAGGAGACCTGACAAATAGAGCAGGTTTCCTGAGGGATCTGCTGTTTGCCAGCAGGGGAAACCCAGGCTTGTTGCCCACTGTGTTGGCAGCAGGGGTCCTGTAGCCTTCGAGGACAGTGGGCTGGGTGTGGGGGACATCTGACCAGCAGGTGTTGGCAGAACAGGACTGGAACTAGTGGCATCTCCCAGATGGGGGATGAGAGCTAGTGCTGGCTTCCCATGGAGTGTACTGGGTCCCAGCCAGGACTGGAGCTGTGGTGCCTCATGGACACCACAAGTTGCAGTGACCACAGGGGTTCCTTCTGGCATGGTCCCTGCCTTCTTATGGGGCCTGGTCTATTCCCTTGAGTAAAGAGTATTTTACCCAGGACAGAAGGCTGGCAGCTGTGCCAGACACCCATCCTGGGGCATAATCCTCATCACTCCCTCCCCCATGCTCAGCCTAGGCCAATGCACTCACCACTTCAGCTGTACGACCCTGGCCTAAGGGCCCTGCTGGCCCCTGTGGGCAGTGGCCAGAGCTGCCCTTCAGACCCTGGTGAGGAAGGGCCTGGATATCCGGCCAGACTGAGTGGATAGAGAGGCTTCTGGGCTGCTCACACCCACTCCTGGACTGGCCGTTTATAGTAGGTGACAGGCTGAGGGCCTGCCTTGTTCTTGAACTGGAAGATGGTGTAGACCAGCACCAGGATACAGAGGGACAGGATGCAGGGGATGACCACAGCCACAGCATTCACAGAGCCTGGCATGTCATTGATGGTCACCATGATGTCCACATCATCCTGAGGCAGCCGCCGCTCCTTACGCCGCTCCACCTCCTTCTGGTTGCAACCCATCCAATCACGAAGGATGTTACGGGGGTAGCCTGGCTCCACGCTCAGTTTCTGGTTGTCAAACTTCCAGTAGTCCCGGCCCTTGTAGAAGTAGGTATAATCTGCAGAAATAGGGCCCAGCATCACTACTCCCGGACACTTCCCAGCACCTGCTCTGGGTCAGTGCAAGGAGAAAGGGTACTGCGGTCGTATGCAGGAGGGGAGCTCTGCGGGGCAGGGAGCGTGTTGGGTGGAGGGGGCAGCCTGGAGGTGGGGCTTGTGCAGTGCTTGGTTGGATTGCAGAGTAAATAACACATATTCAGAGAGGAGCACCCCAGATCTACAACAGCCCACCTGTGAGCTCAAAGGTATTGAGAAACAACTGAGGGCCTTCAAGTACAGCAGGGACATTGTTCAATAGCCCAGAGAGGATCATTCTCAGCCTGGGGGCAGCTCTTTCACACTGTATGCCCGGGCTCCCCACCAGCGTCTTATTGAGCCCTCAACTTAGGTCTCAGACAGCACTGTCTCTGTAGCTCTAGGGCCTCAGTCCAGCTCCTGCCTGAGCCACAGGAAGCAGGGAGCAAGATTTCTCCTGTTGACCACAGACACTACCTTCCACAGTTAAGGGGATTTTTTTTTTAGTTGGTACTCATCACTTTTCAACACAGATGTAGGGTGTTTGGGACCCTTCTGAGGGAAAGGCTTAAAGGAAAGGAAGCAGGCCGGCTGGGCAGGTCTGCTAATCACTCCCTAGACAGCCATGTCGAAGCTCAGTTACAGCCCTAGTGGCCCAGCAAATCCACAGACAGCAAAGCAACTGACTCAGACTCTCCTCATTGGCCAGCTCCCTGCCCTGGCAGAGACTTTCATTGGTCAAGGTCCTTGATGTCACCTGTCTCTGAGGCTCCCCCAAAAGGAGACCATGTGTGTAAAGCATCTGGTACAAAAGACAAGCAGCAAACGATAGCTCTGCCCCTGTGGTCACTGTCTTTCTAAGCAGTGATGTGTCCTCAGAAAGCCCTTCCTGACAGTGGTCTCTAACATGGCATCCTCTGCCTAGTTGCTCTGTCACAGTATTATTTCGTTGCCACCTTACTCGTTTTCTGCCACTAGACTAGGAGCTGTGCAAGTATTGGTCACTGCTTTATTCCCAGCCCCTCCCACACAAGCTGGCTTATTGTGGAGTGAATGAATGAATCCTGTCATTCTGCATAAACTGAAACACACCAACAAGATGGTGACTATGATGATAGCAGCCGATTTTATATAGTATAGGCCATGCGGCAGGCATTCTACTAAGTGCTCTAATCCTCAAAACCATTATATATGGGTAAGTGTCATTATTATCCCAATTTTATTGATGAGGAGACTGAGAAAACATGAATGATTTGCACAAACATGGAAAGAACATGGCCAATCTGGCTCAAGTTTGTGCTATTTTTTTTTCTGATGGGAACTTTACCACTGAACTCCATTCCCAGTCTGATCTTGAACTTGCGATCCTCCTGCCTGTCTCAGTCTCCTGAGTTGCTGGGATTACAGACATGTGCCACTGTGCCCACCAAGCCTGTGCTTTTAACCAGATCATGATGGATGCCACTCTGCACCTGGCAAAAACCTGGCCCCTCCTTCTGAGAAGCTTCTAGTCTAGTGGGGAGACAGACTGGGCACCTGATGGCAGCCGTAGTAGCTGTTGCCGGCCTGACCTCCAGGAAAAATTTAGGAAATATCTCATAAACTGAAAAAGCGCTCCTCTCTCCATCTTCCCTCTTATGTCCTATGAAAAGGTTCCTTTGGACCACCCCTGTATGTCATTAATTTTTAGGTCTGCTCATCCAAGGAGCCCCTATAAAAACCCAAGAACCACTGAGAAATGCTGTCTAAAGCAAACCTCCTAATAATGAATCATCCTGCAGATGAAAACATGTGCTATGGTCCCTGGTAAGCAAGTTAACTTACTACGTGAACATGAGTCAGAGGGCAACTGTCTGTTACCAGGCAGCATTTCTTAAACCTGGGGGCTCTAAGAATATGTCCAGGGCCCCAAGGAGAACCACATAAAATCCATCTCCCACCCCTGCATGGCCCTGGCCTTACGTACACCCTTCCTTGCTGATGAAGGCCCCTTGAGGAGCCTGAGGGATGCCCTTCCACACGGTGATGGGCTTGGGGTAGCCAGGGTCTGTGGCCCGACGCTCCTCACTGTAGCGCCAGTACCGCTCGCCTTTGAAAAAGTAGGTCTTGCCTACGGGTTCCCACCGCAGAGCTGTGTCGATGCCTTCACGGGGCAGGCAGCTGCCTAGTTCTCCCAGGCTGTGGGGGTATCCAGGTTCTACTGTCACCTCCTTAAACACCCAGTATTTGTCACCTGTGGGCAAGAAAAGCTCAGGATCAGTCTTCCATAACCACTGGTGTCAGAGGCAGTAGCTTGTGCCACTTGCCCATCTTCTGCCCACAGAGCCCGAGTGTCAATTCTTTTGGTCCGTTGGCCCCAACAGAGCTTGGGGACCAGAAGCCAGAGGGCAGGAAATGGTCACAGGTACCATAGCATGGGTTACATTACCTTTGAAGAAGACAAATCGTCCATCAGCTCTTTCGTAGGCTGCATCTATTCGGGCAGGAAGGCCCTTCCAGAACTGCTCGATCTGCATGGGGTAGCCCTCCTGCACCCGGTTATTGCGCAGGCGCCAGAACCAGCGGTCCTGGGGGAACAGAGGAGTATGGGACATGGCAGGTGTTGCCTCCTGAACTCAGTGATCTCAGCCCTAGGGCTCAGGTCCAACAACCTAACACAGTCCCCTGGGCCTCACAACCCTCCATGGAGCCTGTCCATCTGCTGCTTCCAACTCTCATAGGAAGATAGGATGTTCATGTAACTCTTCATTTAAACCTCCTGATGGCTCTTGCTGCCTCAGGGACCACGAGACACACAGCAGACAGGCCTAATATATGGAAAAGCTGGAAAGGCGGTGCTGGATCCTACAGTGGCCACAGGAGGGCACTGGAGAGTCACTGACAACAGCCAGGCCAGGCCTCAGGCTGGTGGGAAGCCCAGCATTGGTAAATGGGAGTGTTAAAACCCAAATCTGACTATAAACCTTTTGTTTGGGAGGATTAAAAAAAATACAGAAGGAATATGATTTGTAAAAGACAATACAAAAGCCAGTATTCTTTTTTTTTTTTTTTTGTTCCAGGGATTGAAAGCAGGGGTGCTTAATCACTGAGCCAAATACACAGCCTGTTTCTTATTTTTTATTTTGAGACAGGATCTTGCTAAGTTGCTTAGGGCCTTGCTAAGTTGGTGAGGCTGGCCTTGAACTTGTGATCCTCCTGCTTTAGTCTCCTGAGTTGCTGAGATTACAGGCATGCACCACCACATCCAACTCCAAAAGCCAAAAAGCGTTTTTTGTTGTTGTTGTTGTTTTGTTGTTTTTTTTTAGAGAGAGAGAGGGACAATGAGAGAGAGAGAGAGAGAGAGAGAGAAAGAATCCATTTTTTTAATTTAGTTTTTCATGTGGCTTTCATTGCTCTGACAAATGATTGTGTACATGGTGCTGGGGTTCAAATTTGTAACCATGGAGCCACCGCTGCAAGCCTGCCAAAAGCCAGTATTTTTAAAGGTATTTTACAAAGCACTTCCAGGTCCATTTTTCAAACCTTATTTTGACTTTCACAATTCTAAGCCAATCTGAGATATAAAAACAAGTCTTAAAGGCCAAGTGACATGCCTAGAGTGAGAGGTAGAACAGGCGCTGGCCCACATGAGCTGATTTTTGCTCAGCCCCTGAATCTTGCTGGGGAGACCTCCACCACTCACGTGATATTCTACCCATATCCTTGGTTGACTGTAAGTACATCCAGCAGGTATTTTTCAACTATCAGCTCCTTTGGGGATGGCTCAGCTTCAGAGAGCCTCCCCGAGGATATACCCTTTCTCACCCAATGACTGAATGAAGCATGGGGTATAAAATTCTGACCACTTTGGATCCAACATGGTATGACTCCAATGGGTCACTCTGGCTTCAGAGCTCCCTGTGACAGTGGTCAAGTCTGCAACAGTCTTATGTTGCTGCTCAACTAGCCCCTCTCCCCAGTCTTGCTTCCTGCTCTTCCTGCCCATAGATGTTGGTACTGAAGTTACTCTCTAATCATAAACCTTCCTTCCATAAACTCCATCTCAGAGTCTGCTCTGCTGAGGACCCAGCCTGTAACACACCAACCAGGCTAATGCCCAGCCAGCCCTTGGCTAAAGTGCCAGGAAAAGAACAGTTGACAAGATGTAGCCTGACCAGTACCAGCCTCTCAGGTAGGCCCTGGCAGAACCTATAGCTAGGCTGGGCATGGTGGCTCACTCATTCCAGCAACTTGGAGGCTGAGGCAGGAGGACTATGAGTTCAAGGCCAGCCTCTGAAACTTAGTGAGACCCTTCTTTAAAAAAAAAATAATAAAAAGGCTGAGAATGTAACTCTGTGGTAGGGTGCCCCTGTGTTCAATCCCCAATATGGCAAAACAAACAAACAAATCAAACCTACAGTCAGACTAAGCCACTTCTGGTCTAGCCCCCACTCCAAGCCAGCCATCTGCACAGCCAGTTGCTCATTTCATCTTCATATACCCTTTGTTAGAATAATGACTCCTTCTACCCCAGGTTTCAGATGAACAACTGAGGTCTGGAGAAGGGAGGTTACTTCCTCAAGATAGACTAGAAGCCAGCTCCAACACTCCTGTCATTAACCCCTGGAAAGGTACCAGATCACCACTCTTTCCCCCTCACCTCTTGGAAACAAGTTGGTTTACCCCACAGCATCAGAAACAGACCTTGGGTCCTGGACACTGGGCCAGCTCCTGTCCAGGCCCCATAGCAGCTTATTCCAGTGCAGGAGTGTTGGGGGAAGAAATGAGAGGGGACCACCTGGGTGGTGCCAATCTATTGGCCCTACCTTAAACACAAACATCTCGCCACGGAAGAGGGCCACCGTGTTGAAGTTGCCATCACAAATGTTGGGTTTAGTGCCAGGAGTGGATGGTCGATCCCCGAGAGGTGGCCTAGGGGGCCTAGGCTGGCGCTCATGCTTTCTTTCAGACGGTGAGTGAATCCTGCGGACTGGGAGTGTGGGAAGGGGCCTTGTAGGCTCCAGAGGCTCAGCGGGGGGTCCTGGAGAGAGGGGTTGCAGCTCAGAGAGGGAGCCCCCTGTTCCCTGCCTCCCTCTGCCATTTTCTGGTCACCCAAGCAGCTCCAGATCTAGTCTGCCACCCTTTGGCCTCCTGTCCCTCTCTCTTACTCAACTTTGAGGAAATCAATGAAAAGAGCCAACTCATCTTTCCTTAATGGTGTCCCATATCTTTTTCCTCTGCTCCCTTTCGCATAAGCTGGCCCGCTTTCATTCCTCAGTTCACTCCAATATAACCTCTACCCCACTCACCACCCAAACCACTCGCCAAGACCACCAATGACCGTCATGTTGTGGAGTCCAGTAGTTATTGACTCAGACTTTGTTGGGCATATGAAGCATGTAGGGGACTTGAGAAAATGCAGAGTAGGACTCAAAGGGCCTGGAGTGGGGTCTGAGATTCTGCATGTCTTTGAGGTCTCAGCTGATGCTGATCTTGCTGCCACATGTTGAGCAGCAACACCCTGGAAGCACTAGCCTTGAAATTCTTTCCTCTTTTTCCAGGGCTTTTCACCCTCTTGGTTTTCCTGCTACCTTGTGGGTTATTCTCCCTCAGCCTCTTTTGGGGCTGTTAACTGTCCTGGGGCTTCTCCTACTCTCTTGGTATTTTCCTTCATCCTTACCTCTCAACTTGGGCTGCACATGAGGATCACCTGGGGAGCTTCTGAAACTAGCTGCTCAGGAAACCCCAAACCAAATAATCCAAATCTCTGGGGTGAGACCTGGGTGTCAGGTTTTTTTTTTTTTATTGGAATCCCAAGATGATTCCATTGAGCAGCTAAATTGTTAATCACTGCCCAAGGTGGCTTGTCCAGGTTCATGACTTTAAAGATCCTCTAAATCAGAGCTGCCCCATAGGACATTTTGTGATGGTGGAAATGCTCTCTCTCTGCACTGTCCAATACAGTCGCTCCTAGCCACATGCTAGGATCACACTAATTCTTAGTGTGATCGAGGAACTGAAACTTAACTTTAATTTTAATTAATATACACTTCAATTTCAATAGCCATTTGTGGCTAGTGCCTATTGTATTTGATATCAAGGATCCCAAGCCAGTGTCCCAGCCCAGGTCTTTGGCTGCACACTGGTAAATCCCATTGCTTCGCACTTACAAAAGCCAGAACCTTGGTGTTAGCCTAGACTCTCTCCTCCTTCCCCTCACCCCCACATCTGATTTTTCAGCAGATCCTGTCCATTTTGCCTTTGAAACACCTTCTAGTACCTGCTACCAGCTCCTGGCCCTCTGCTGCTTGGCCTACTGAATTCCGGAGCTCTGGTCCAGCACCTCCTCGGGAGGGAGGGCTGCTCCTGTGCTCCGTTGTCTGGGGGCTGGGCTATGTTGAAAAGCGTTTGCTCAAGTAAACTGGTCTTCCCATCTCAGTTAACTTGACCAGAACAAGAACCTCACATGCCAGTGTGCCCTGAGCTGGGAGAGAGGCCTGGTGGGAGGCTTCTTCAGATCACAGCCAGGCAGATGTAAGAAAGGGAATGGAACACAGAAGGCGAGAGGGTAAAGAAGAGGAAATGGGTGAGCCATTCTCTTTTGTCCCTCCCAGTCACAGCCAGGGCCATTCCCTAGGTTCCCCCAGCATGCCTGGGGAAGCTCATAAAGGATGGCAAGTGATTGGACACGCAGCAGTGATGCTGACGAATGGCAAAGCTCCCTACCCCATGCCTGCCTCCCGCACAGGAAGTTAGGCAGGCAGCCACAGCCAAGCCCCACAGAAGGAGAAGTGGCCGCTTCCCTGCCACATACCATAGATCTTCTGGATGCCCTGGAGATCATCTTGGGGCAACTTGAAGTTGTGCGTCTCCATGTACTGGTAGAAGGGCGCCATGATGGCACTGGGGTCATTGGAGTGCTCCAGTCCCAGTGCGTGGCCCAGCTCATGCACAGCCACCAGGAAGAGGTCATTCCCTGGGGAGAGAAACATGGAAGGTGCCCACGGTACCCACTTAGGTATCAGTCAGTCAATTAATACACAACTTGGGCAAACTGAGCATATGCCTTACACCAGGCCCTCTGCTGACCATTGCAGATGTACAGAGAAATCAGACACGATCCTTGCCTTCCAGACCTCCTGATATAGAGGGCAGCATGGAGGAAGAAATGACACAAGTAATGCAGTGTTCCAGGTGCTTTAACAGATGTCTGTAAGCTTCAAGGGGGACTCTGAGGAGGAAGGGGTCATTTGAACAAGGAAGGAGATGCTCAGGGAAAGTTTCGTAAAGGTGAGCCTTGACAGGTGAAGTTGTTCAGAAGAGTGGATTCAGGGAAGTGGGTGGGGTGGCATTCCTGACAGAGGGAATGATATAAGCCAGGTCCAGGGACAAGCAGTTTCATTCCACTTGGCTCTGGATCAAAGCATGAGGGGAGGGCCAGAGAGCGATGAGGTCAGCCAGGCTGGCAGGCAGGGCTCTGTAGTGCCCTATAAAGGAATTTGGATCAGCTTCTTGGCTGGTGGGAGGTGTGAGCAGGAGTGGAGGTGGGAGTGCAACGAAATCAGCCTGGCTGCAGTTGGAAGAAGAGTTAGAGCAGAGTGAGATCTGAGGCAGAAGGACCCATGGGATCCGTTCCAAAGCTGGTACCAGGGTCCAGGTCAGAGGTGAAAGGGCCTGAGCCAAGGCAGTGACAGTGGGGATGAGTAGACAAAGTCCTGGGGGTGTCTGGCAGGTGGTCACCTTTAGGACACCCAGGGGAACAGGGCCTTAGGTGCAGGGCAGCTCTGTCAGCAAAACCCCAGTCCTGGAAGAAATGGCCAAGATTGAGGAGAGGAATCAAGTACAGGTGTAAGCACAGTCCAGGTGCTGAAAGTGGGACACAGTTTCCCGCGTGTGACACTGAGTGTCATCTTGATCTGGTGATGATGAGCATCCCCAGCAGGGGGCAATCTTCTTCAATCTCAGTTCTCCTCCTACCAACTTTGGGAAGGGAACCTGGCCAGCAGGTCTAGCCCTGAGCCTCTAGGCCCTCATTTGCTTTTTTAAAGAGAAAGGGACAGTGAAAGAAAGAATTAATTTTTATTTATTATTTTCACATGGCATTCATTGCCCCGACACTTCGTTGTGTACATGGTTTGATCCTGTGTCTTCATGTATGCCCAGCAAGTGCTATAACTGCCAAGCCACCACTCTAACCCCTCTAAATCCTCTTTTGTAAAGTGGCCTACCTCATGGACTGAGTGAGGGTGAACACAGTAACCTACGTAGAGTTCATGGTACAGCCCTGAGTGGTAGCTGCTGCTCTTATTGTACATAAGATGGAAGCTCAGTTAGTGGATCAGTCCATCAACCAGGCAGGAAGTCCAACGCCTGTGAGGCTCCAGCACCCAGTTTCTCTTAAAGTCAGATTCCCTGAACTTCTGTATTAGTCCTAGGACAGAGCAAGGCCTGAATTTGGGGAGATTAAGTAATCTCAGCATTGGGAAAGATAAGTCAGGAGCAGGAAGTTGGGAAGCCATTGCGTTTATAATCCTGGCTCTATCTGCCCATTTGCAGAGACCTGCTTGCCTTGACCATGGGCATTTCTATGTCCCTTGAGCCTTGCCTCTTATCTCCCAGCCCTAAGCAGGTCTCTGTCTCTTTTAGCCACCTTTTAGTACAGGGAAGTTACTAGGACCTGGGAAGTGGTCAGAAATTCTACTACCCACTTGGGCCCCAGCATCCCTGGCAAAGTTGCCTATACCCCAGCTCAGCCAGGTTCCTTGAAGGTCAGATGGGACTGGGAATTGCTTGACCTTCCTCGCTAAGGTCTTGGGAAAAGAGAAGAGCTCCCTGGGGCAGACCCAGGCCATGGTAAGTGTGAGCCTGTCCACTCCATTGGCACCACTAGTGACTTTAGCAAAGCTGATTTTGAGCAATAGAGAGGAAGGGGGATGGGCATGATCAGCACAAGGTTGGCCAAAAGCCTGGGGTTAGCCTTCTGCTGGGAAGGGTAGGCTGGCAGGAGAAGGCCAGGCCGCCCCCAGCTTCTTCCTTAGGTCCTGGTCCCTCTGGCAGCAGGGAAGCATGAGCTCATCTCTGAGCTTCATCCCAAACAGAGGCGGCTGCTAGAGCAGGCGGAAGGCAGCTCTGCTTCCTGGGGTCCAGTACTGGCTCTGCTCCTAGCCTGCTCCTCAACCTGGGACAAGCTGTTCAGGGCCTATCTCTTGACTGTGTTCCTCCCCAGGGGCCATCCACAGGGACCTCAGCAGGGAGCAGGGCTCTGAGCACCTGGGCAGACTCAGCCTCTGTTGTGCACCTGTGCCTGGGTCTGCAGAGAACAGCAGGAAGCCATTGAAGGAAGGGGACCTGTGGGATTTTTCCAGGGACCAAGAGAAAGAAAAGTTGGGAAGCTGGCACCCTACTGAACAAAAATCCTAGAGAGCCCTGGGTAGGAAAGGAAGGAGGGGGCAGGAAGACTTCCTGAACCTGAGGAGAGTACAGGTGCCAGGTGGAGGTCTGCTGTGGAGAAGACTCTGGTGCCTTGTGGGCAAGAGGCAGGAAGCAGAGTGGTCAGGAGTGTGGTCTCTGAATCCCAGCTCTGCCATGTCCTAGCAGTGTGACATTTTAAACATCTCCCTCTGTTCAATGAAGGGAATAATGGTATCATCCTCCTTAGAACAGGGTGAAGATGAATGAAGCAAAGGTATGTAATGCTCACACTGGCTGCCGGCACTGCTGGTTAGCAGAGCTGCACTGAGCTGTGTGCGAGGACCGGCATCCTCAACAGCGAATGCTCCTGGGAGTCCCCAGGCCTCCTAGAATGTCCCTGACATCTGCCGGCTACTTCAGCGAACCTTGTTCCCTTTATTTCCTTCCCTTGGGACTTCCCTATTTGTTGAATCCTGTCTCCTTGACTCTCCCAACCTCCAAAGAAATCCCCTTCACCTCTGTTCTCTTGCTGGTGTTGTTCCTTGCACATGGAATACCCTCTTTCCTTCAAAGATCAGCTCGATGCCTATCTCCCAGGAAGTCTGCCTGGAGTTCCCGGCGCTGGGAGTGCTTCCTCCTCCGCACCCTGACAGCATTCTCTCTGAAGCATCTTCAGGCACTGGCGGCTCTCCAGCCTACACTAATTATACCACTAGTGCACACTCTCACCACCCCACCCCACCCCAGGACTGTGAGATCCTTGGGGACAAGCTCTGAGCTTGACAGGGTGAGGCGACAGCACCCGGGAAGGACCAGTGCCAAAACCTCAGTACTTTTCCTTGGTCTACCTGCAGCAGAACCCCCTTGGGGGGATGTTAAAGATGCAGAGTCTTAGGTTCACACCTGGCTCTGCCACTTACAGCTGTGGAATCTCTGAACCCCTGGGCAGACCTTCACTGTCCTCATCTGTAAAACGGAGGTTATAATCCCTACTGCCTCGCTTCCACCCTCTTCTCCACTGCAGTGGAAGAGTTAGTGACATAAGTGTGGAGTGTGGTGGAGCTCTAGCCTGTGAAGCCGGTACGGACATGATGGCTCCTCCTGTCTTGACACCTTCCCCAGTGCAGGAGCAGCACAGGGCTGGGCTCTCGCCAGCATAGCTGAGTGTCTGCTGACTTCATTGGTTGACTCATTTGAAAAAAATGAGGACACAGGAAGTTTCTGCAACTAGCACCAGAGAAAGGCTTAAATCAGGTGTTGTGTGCTAGCTTGCCCTTTCATAGACTCCAAGGAGGTGGGGAGTTAGAACAAGTTTCACAATCCCGTGGTCCTCTACGGAGCCTTTGAAACACCTGAGATGGGGGATTCTGATTCAGGTTTGGGTTGGGATGTAGACAAACTTGTTTTCAAGTTTTATGAGTGGATTGTATAATGGTGGGGTCAGGCTAGCACAGCCTAAACCAACTGCGCTACCTTAACATCGCTAAAAGTAGGAAAATCCACATCATTTGTGCTTCTCAAGGTAGTAACAGGAAGTACCAACACTGCTGAGGAAGGATTGCTGCCCAAAAGGTGAACCCGAATCCAGCCAGATATGTAGATCTAATTACCAATAAAAATAGTCAGGAATCATGCAGGGAGAGAAACAGCTTGAAAATGGACCTGAATCTGCTCAAATGACTTCATTCAGGACAAATTATCCAGTTTTTCAATACAAGGGTGGGTGGGGTTGGGGACATGTGTTTGTGGTCAGGGGTTTTTTTAAATTGCAAGGGATTTAAAAGATAGTCCTGTGTGATGTGTGAATCTTGTTTGGATCCTGACTCAAATATACAATTGTGAAAGACATTTTTGAGGTAAGTTAGGAAAGTGAACACACACTGGATTTCATTTTGTTGGGTTTCATGATTTTATAGTTATGTTAAAAGTAAGTCTCAGGGGCTGGAGTGGTGGCTTAGCGGTTATGGCACTTGACTGGCAAGCGCCAGGGTGCTAGTTCAAACCCCAGCACCACGTACACAATGAAGTGTCTGAGGAATAAAAGTCACATGAAAAACTAAATAAAGATTGCTTCTCTCTTAAAAAAAAAAGTAAGTCTCTGGGGCTGGAGCAGTGGCTCAGTGGTTTCGCGCTTCCCTTGCATGCACAGGGACATGGGTTTGTACTCCAGTACCATGTGTACAATGAAGTGTCTGAGCAATGAAAGTCAAATGAAAAACTGAATAAAATTGATTCTCTCTCTCTCTCCCTCTCACTGTCGCTCTCTCTTTAAAAAAAAAAAAGTAAGTCTGTTAGAGGTTTATACTACGTATATACAGGTGAAATGGTATTATACCTGGGATGTTCTTTAAAAAAAAATCAGTCAAAAATAAAATAAAAGTGGGAGAGAGTAGATGAAATGGAGAGATACAGTGTTGATCATTGAGGCAGGTGATGGGCACCTGGGGATCTTAATCATTCCTCCTCCTTTTGTGAGTTTGATAGATTCCATAATGAAATTTTAGAAAAAAAAAGAAGAAAACCAATAATCAGACAGCTTCCAGGAGACTCTACTTCCCTCCCTCTTTCACTGAATTTATGTGGAGATTACATGAGATGGATATACAGGTGCTCAATAAAGCTTGGTTCCTTCCCTCTCATTCCAAAACCCATCTTGGGGCAGTGCTCGCCAGCCAGGGTCTCTTGCTGTGATCATGATCTGCATCTCAGTAATGCCTGGTTCTCCAGAGCAAAGTCCAACTCTTGTCCAAAGAAGACATTAGCTATTCTTGAAATTTCTATCAGAAATGCAGATCATTCGTCACAGATGAGGCAGGAGGGCTTCTGTGATGGTGCTCATCCACAGCTTCTAGGATTTCCATGTGGACCTTCTAGGACCACACATGTCATTAGTTCTTGGGATTTGGGGTTGGAGCCCAGCAAGTTCTCCAACAGCAGGGAGTGGGTGTGGGAGTGCAACCCCAGAACTGGGCGGAAGGGGAGGCACAGGAGTAGGAAATGTGTTCCCAGCACCTCCTTTGGACAGCGACCGTTTGAAATATTCATTGGTCTCTATCAGGGCTATAACTAAAACCTTATCAGCTAACAGTGCCTGGCACATAAAAGGGCCTGAAAAATGTTAGTTCTCTTCTCCTCACACCTTATCAGTTAGCACAGATAGCCATTTGCTGAGTCCAAAAATAAGAACGAGATAAAAAATAGGTATGCAGAAAGCCAGGAAACGTGTCCAGGACGTGGGGGTGAGACACCAGGGCAGAGGAAACGGAGCTTCATAGGAAAGAGGACAAAAATCTGAAGAGAAAAGAGGACGAAGAGAGATTTAACAGTTTTATAACTGTTTCCGCTGAGCATTGGCCAAAAAACTGCTGAACCAATCTCAGATCACCTGAGTAGCCCCTGGCCCATGCAATGACCTGGAATGCTCTTAAGGGGGCAGTCCCCACCCATACACACCAGACATGGCCACTGAGGAAATGGGCCTCCAAGAGTCTGCTTGCAGCCTGAAGTAGCAGCAAGGGCAGAGAAAGAGGCCTGCTGCTTCCCAAACTTACAAATCAGGATCTCCTGCTCAGTGGTTACGGTGCTTGCCTGGCATGCGCAAGAACCAGAGTTCAAACCCCAGCACCACGTACACAACTAAGTGACAGAAAAAAAAAAATCAAACAAACAAAAAACAGAGGCTGGAGCCGTGTGGTTCAGTGGTTACACTGCTTGCCCAGCATGCATGAGGATGAGAGTTCAAACCCCAGCACCATGTACTCAATGAAGTGTCAGAGCAACAGAAGTCACATGAAAAGCTAAATAAAATTGGTTCTCTCTCTCTCTCTGTCCCTCTCTCTTAAAAAAAAAGGAAAAAAGAAAAGACCCAGATGAAAAAATAAAATAAAGTTGATTTTCTCTTTCACTCTCTCCCTTTCTTTCTCTTAAAAGAGGGAAGGAGAAAGAGAGACATAGAGAGAGGGAAGGGGGCCTGGAGCGGTGGCTCAGTGGTTTTGGTGCTTGCTTCGCATGTGCAGGGACACAAATTTGTACCCTAGCACCACATTGTCTGAGCAACAAAAGCCAAATGAAAAAAAAAACTAAATAAAAAATTGATTCTCTGCTGTCTAAGATCCATGAATGCTTAGCAAGGTGGCTAAGAGTGTGGGCTCCAGAGCGATAATGCTCAGGTTCAAAGCTCTATTTCAACACTCCAACTATAGGACTTTAGATAGGTTGCCTCAGTTCACCTATCTGTAGAATGGGGATGATAATATCTATTTATGATGTAATGTGTGGAAAATACTTGTATGGGCCTTGGAACGTTAACATATCCACTGATTGTTATTGATTACAATTTAAAAGGTGAATCTTTTCTCTTTCCAGACTTCCACAGCATTTTTTTGGTATCTCTGTAGCAGCCTTCAGTAGGGTCTGCCTTGTGGCAGGATCAGTTTCTCTGGACATAAGCCTCTTGACTTTGGGAGGGCAGAGACTATGTTCTTTTTTTTTTTTTAAACATACAGATCCCTCCCTCCCCATGGTCTTTGAAGGACTTTGTATCATTTCACCACCTAATCCAGTCCTTGATTTACACTTAGGAATTCTGAAGGTGAACTATTTGTCCCTATAACATATAAATATGGATGAGGAACTCTTTGTCCGTCTACAGGGTATTGTTACTGTTACTGCACAATTTTGACTCCAGCTCAATGAATCATTGTGGTGCAAGAATCTAGAGTAATTATGGTGCCTTTTAGAGTAACCTGGGGCCAGTGCTCACAACTTTCAGCATCAGTGCCTTTTTTTTAAAGAGAGGACAGTGAGAGAGAGAGAATCAATTTTTATTGAGTTTTTCACATTCCTCTCGTTGCTCTGACATTTAGTTGTTTACGTGGGTTGATGAGGTTTGAACCCGTGTACTTGTGCATGCCAAGCAAGCTCCGTAACCGCTGAGCCACCGCTCTAGCACCGTAGCGGTGCCTTTTAATCTTTTCCTTCAGCTGATACGTCATTCTTCTATCTTACTCATGGCCTAATCCTGCCTCAGCTCAATTAGACCACCTCCTAAGCAACCTGACCAATCTCTGTGGCTGTCGCCCTAGTGTGTGGAATATTATCAGAGACCACAGTTCCCACCCTCTTGGGTTCTTAGTTCTTGGACAGGAAGCTCTAGAAAGCAGGAATTTCATCTATGACGGCCACCAAGCTCTTCCTTGAGGCTGCTTTCTGTGACAACCAGGACTAATGCCTGGCACCCCAGCCTCATCCCCTCATGGCCTTACCATCATGGTTGGCATTTCCTAGTGTCCATGGCTCATCCGAATCGAAGTGAGTGTCTCCTCCAATCCCAGGGCCAGGGAAGTAGGCATGGGCCAGGAATCCTCCCTCCCCATCAAATGGGGAGCTGTCACCATGGAAACCGGAAGCAAAGAAGATCATGATGTCTGCCTCCTTCCGGTCACTTTTGATCTCATGGTATGGCACCTCTTCAAAGGTCAGTGGGGTCACCTTTTGCCACACGTCGAAAGCCTGGCGAATAGCTTTCCGTGTGTCTAGCTCACCCACCTTTGGGGTATAGTTGTGAATGCTGGCAAGAGAGGGGAGGATGATTAGGGAGGAACAGAGGGCCAGAGACTAGCAGAACTGAAAGAGACATCAGAGACAATGCAGACCACTGATCTTTGCCATTTGAGTCCTAGAAATCTGCCGAGCTGCCCCAGGGGTCAAAGAAGGGCCTCAGTGGATGAAACTCTGAACACACACCACACCTGTCAATCAGAACAGCTTTGCTCAAATCAGTGTCTTCATTTTATCTCTGACAAAGCTTGAGTTGAAAAAAAGGATTTCACTCCAATTTGTAGAAAAAACAGGTTGGTAGATAGAATTTTCTAAAATTTAAGTTTTCCTAACAATATATAACATAGCTACAATTACAAAAGTTATAAAAACATTTTAACAGTAGAGAGGAGTTGAAGAGAAAAGTCTCTCTAAAAAAAATCTTGGGCACCAACTACAGCTTGTCCACCTAGAAGCTGGTATAGGGTGGTATCTAATTTAATCCATTATAGATTTAGCTATTTAAGGTTACTATATCCATATTGCATGGTTCTCCACAAAGGAACATCACTACTTACGAAAGCTCTGCCTCAGACAGCCTGGGGCACAAATTATCATACCCACTCCATAAGTAAGGAAAAAGAGGCCCAGGGAGGCGGGGTAATAGAAGTTAGAACCCAACGTCTTTCTCTTGATCCACGTGACCTCTTCAGGAGACCCAAGAGTCTAGCCCCTTTCTAACCCAGATTCTTCTTTAATTTCTTTTTCTTGTCAGATTTCTGGGAAAAGGTCCTGTTCTTAACAACGTATCAGTAGGAAAGCCCTTAGTTTAACTTTTAGATTAGTGTACCCAGGGAATCCACCTGAAACAGAATCAGACAGAGTCTTGAGAAGTGCCTCCGAGTGCCCACCTGAGCCTGCCCTGTCACTGGCCCTTGCCCTAGCCCCACTTGAATTCTGGTGTCTGAGTTTGCTGTGATGAGCTCCATCATCCCTGCTCTCAGGCCACCCCGCCCTGCCTTGACTCTCCCAGTCAAGGAAGGACACTGTTGAGAATCAAGTCCTTGTTTTTTATACTCCTTAAGAAATGACTGGAAGGGGCTGGAGCGGTGGCACAGTGGTTACAGTGCTTGCCTGGCATGCGCAAGGACATGGGTTTGAACCCCAGGACCACGTACACAAAGAAGTGTTAGAGCAACGAAGGCCACGTGAAAAACTAAATAAAATTGATTCTCTCTCTCTCTCACTATCCCTCTCTCTTAAAAAAAAAAGAAAGAAAAAGAAAAAGAAGAAACAACTGGGAATCTGTGTTGGGAGTCTTGGGTGAAGACCATCAGGCTCATTTGGGGTGGGAAGGGGATCTAAAGCAGAGGAAGAGGCATTCGGCAAGCACTCAGGGACAAGGAGTTCTGCCATGGGTCAGCATCACAGCTGAAAGCTGCTAAACAATCCATACCCCACTTTCTTTAACTAAATGCTATGGGCATCTGAGCAGAACACAGCTAAGGAGCCCCCAAAGGACCAGATACAGATAAACTTGAAAACCTAAAGCTGGAATCAACATCCTCTAGAAGCCAAGGAAGAAAAAGTCTCTGGCTTCAACATCTGGTCCCATGTGGTTGGTCCTTGTCCCAGGCTCACCTACTGTGTGAGCTTCTGGTAGGAAAAACAGAGTGAGTGTGGGGCCTACCCAGGGAGGAAGAGGGAGTCAAAGCACCTGTAGGTGATGTGTTTTTGCCTCCACTTCTGTCCAGTCAGGGCATAGCGCTTGTTTCTTCGCCTTCGGCTCAAGTGGGGGTGATCAGGGACACCACATCGGGGTTTCTTCATCCACCTGGGCACAGAAAAGACACACACACATGTATTGTAATCACTGCACACTCTAGGAAGGCACTGCATAGTCCCAGTCCCAGTCAAAATGTCAGTGTACATCCTTATCCTCCAGGGTCCTAACTCTGAATGCCCCCCAATAGAAATTTTATTGACTCATTAATTCATTCACTTACAATAAAATATGAAGAAAGAGTGCTAAATAAGAGACTGGAAATCAGGAGAACTGGGTTGATAGGTTCCAGCTCCACTCCTAATTTAAAACCTGTGACTGAATCGATGGGATCTTCGGTTTCCTCACACACAACATGAGAATTATATAGTTCTTTCTGTTTGTAGGTTGCAAAAAGCTTTAAAGGGAGGCGTGTATGTGAAAATGCTTACTAAATGCAATTAGATCACAGCACATCATGGGGTGAAGCCTCCAGTGACTTCCCCAACCACCTAGAACGAAATCCAAACGCACCCTGGCCGACAGGCCCGGCCTGATCTAGCCCAGCCTACCTGTCCAACAACTCATCATCCTTCTCCCTCATACACTGTGCACCAGCCATCACAACCCTCTTGCTGTTCCTTGAACATGCTAAGCCTCTTCCTCTCCAGTCTTTGCATTTGCCATTTCCTCTACTTGTAACACTCTTCCTCTTTATTAAGGATTTTTTTTTTTGTACTGAGGATTGAACCAAGCAGCACTTAACCACTGAGCCACAACCCTAGCCCTTTTTATTTTTATTTTTAATTTTGAGACAGGGTCTTGCTAAGTTGTTGAGGATGGCTTTGAACTTGCAATGCTCCTGCCTCAGCTTCCAGAGCCACTGGGATTATAAGCATGCAACACCATGTCCAGCTTTCATGAAGGTCTCTGCTCTTCAGAAAGCACTTGACTGCCTCTCTTATCTGAAATAACCTCCCTATTCCACCCTATCCCTTATCTTGCTTAATTTTTCTTCATAGCGTTCATCACTCTCTGAAATTATATATTTGTTATCTTGTATTTTTTTTTTCTCTCTCTCATCAGATTCTGAGCTCCATGAGGATAGGAACATTACCTGTATCCCCAGGGCTGGCACAGTGCCTAACCCAGAAAGAGCTGAATAATGGTTTGTTAACTGACTGACTGAATGAATGGATCAGAATTCTCCAACAGGAGGATGGCAATCCACTAAACTACACCTCAGCATTGCTGGAAGGAAAAACAGTCTGACCTCATTTGCAGCTGTTAAAAGCAGCTGCCATTGGCAATGTGAAGAAGAGAAATCAGAGGCTATTTTAACCAAATATTAAAAGACCCTTGATGGAATTATCCAGGTCTTACTCATTTTTGTGTATTCCACATGGGTTAGAGAATGAGCTATACTCATAAATCAATGATAATAGATATCATGATAGCAATGTTGTGCCCTGGTCTAGATATTTATAATTTTTACAGCATAAATATTCTTTGAGAATTTTTTTTTTCTGAGGTAGGGTGTCACTATGTTGCCCAGGCTGGCTTCAAACCATGCCTGACCTTCTTTAGGAATTTTTTTCCCTGTGCTGGGGATTATGCCCAGGGACTCTCTACTACTGAACTACACCCCCAGACCTTTTTATTTTATTTTATTTCCAGTTTTGAGACAGAGCCTCACTAAATTGCCCAGGCTGACTTCAAACTTTCAATGCTCCTGCTGGTATTATTGTAGGCAATGCACCACTGCACTGGGCTTAGAAGTTTTTATTCTTAAAACAATCCTGTGGGGCAATGAGAAATTATTATCCCTATTTTTCCAGGCAAAGATACATAGATTAATCGAATAACTTGTAAAACACAGAAAACAGTGAGGCAGGACTAAACTTAGCTGAATAAGTTAATAATTAATGCAATTTTTTTTTTAAAGAGAGGGACAGTGAAAGAGACTCAATTTTATTTAGCTTTTCATGTGACTTTTGTTACTCCAAGGCTTCATTGTGTACATAGTGCTGGGGTTTGAACTCGCGTCCTTGCCCATGCCAGGCAAACACCATAACTGCTGAGCCACCACTCCAGCCTCAAGTAACGAACAAAGGCTGGGGGTTTTATTTTTCTCAAGGTGCCTAGCACAAGGTGGAGCTAGAGGAACTGTACCGTTGACAGAACGAATGAGTGAGTGATTAAGTGTGTGGTGTTTCCCAAGATAGATATTCCAAATAGTACTTGAAATTGCTGATCTAGCTTCTTTTCACTAACAGTCAGTCCCTGGGAAGAAAACCAAGAGCCAGCTCTGCTACTGCAAGGCTGGGCTAGACCCAGAAAGACCCTCGGGAAGGAAGCAGGACCAGGGAAAGGGAGTGATTGCCCAAGGTCACAGAGCTGGAGCTGAAACTAGTCTCTGAATTCTACCCCAAACACCCATCCTGCTCTGGTCTGGAGCGTGAGCAGCCTCCTCCTGCACTTGCTTCCAGAACTCTGCTCCTTGCCTTTCTATAAAGTGGGAAATGCCGTCCTCTTCCCTCAGACACTTCCCTCTGCCTCCTCCTTTCCCCGTCCACCTGCTACTCTCTGAACCTTGTCCAACATGCCTGGGGTATTCTGGAACAGAGCAAAATCTAAGGCCAGGTGGTGCCTCAGCAGAGATGCCAGTGCTCCTGGCCCAGGATGCACTGCCATGAGGCCAGTGTACAGCCCTCGAAATAACCTCCGCTTGGAAAGGCAGCGGGGTTCTCTCACCAGCTCCCTTGTGAGGACACGGGGCCAAAGCAGTCTGCACATGACATCGTAGGAATCTGCAAACACACTATCTCAGAACTGCACAGTGTTACCATTAGAAAATTCTAGGAATAGGAAGTGTTTGGACAGAATTTTAGGATCATAAAATCCCAGACTCATCAACTTTTTAAAGCTTAGATGCTTAGAGTAATGAAATCTAGAATTTGAGAGCCATAATCCAACCTCCCTTTTGCAAATGAACATGCTGAGACCAGAGATGAATGACTCTGTCACAGAGTGACTTTCCAGAGGGATGAACTGGTCCTTGATCTGCAACTGGGATTGCCTGTTCTGACTCCTACAGACTTTCCTACCATCCGCTTCCACCCGGGCTCAGGCTCCCATCCCTTACCACCACCTTTGGAACTTCACTCTGCTCTTTCCCATGGTGTGAATGGCTTGTCGTCCTCTACATCCCCACCCCCCTCACTCCTGTACTGGGGATTGAACCAAGCAGCAATGTACTACTGAGATACAACCCTAGATCTTTTTTATTATTATTATTATTTTTGAGACAGGGTCTCACTAAGTTGTGGAGGCTGGTCTTGAACTTGTGATCCTCCTGCCTCAGCCTCCCAAGTTGCTGGAATTACAGGTGTGCACCACCACACTGGGAGTGAATTGCTCTTCTTAAGCAGCTTGAATAGCTTTTATAGCTATTACTTAAACAAACAGAAACATACTAAATTCTCTCCCATCTAAAACAAACAAAACTTCACCCCTTTCTGGCTACCACCCATTTATCCTTCCTTTCTCTCTGGGCTTCTCAAGAATTTCTCCTCCACTTGCCATCTCTGCTCCTCAGATCCTTCCCACTGCCACCTGACTGTCTCCACCATCTTGCTGACCTTATTGATAACCTCTTCATTATTGAACCCAGCAGAAGCCTTTCAACCACCGTCCTGTTGGACCACCCTGTAGCAGCTGACCCTGCAGACTGTGCCCTCTTCCACTGTGCCATCATGTCACCTAGGGCTCCCTCCACCTCTCCAGCTGTCCATCAGCATATCTCTTCTCTCTGTGCTGTCCCTGAGTGATGGCACCCACCACCCTCCTGGCTTGATTAATGTGTTACTACCTAAGTATCTCACAGGTGCGGTCAGATGACTGTGCTTTTCACTAAACACTGAGCCTCTGGAGGGCAGGATGCCAGGGCCAGGCACGGTGCGTAGCATACATAGGCACTCAGCATGTTTGGTAAATGGGAAAAGTGGAACTAGAGTTGCCAACCCATTATTATCCAAGAGTTCTCTGTATTGAGTGAGATGTGTACATCTCAGAGAAGTCCAGGAGAACCATAAGTATTGGAACCAGAGGAGATTTAAGAGACCTTCTATAACCCAACCCTCATTATATTGACAAGGAAGCCCAGACCCAGAAGGGTCAAGCGAGTCATCTCCAAAGTCACACAGCAAGTTAATGGCGGAGTTGGGACTTCCATCCCAGCACACCCCCTGCTGGCACAGGAAAGGGCACTTTGGGGTATTCCCTCCCAGGATGGCACTGCAGGAATAAGAAATAAGAAAGCAGGATGGGAATGGTATGTACAAAAGGTCATGACAAATGGGAACCCAAATGTAAGTCCAGAAAGTTCAAAGGCACAGCGTCCTACGCAAGTCTTACTCGATCGTTGTCTGATCCAATACACCGGTGACTGGGATTCCGTAAAACTGCTGCATAGTGGAGACTGCTGACTGTAAGGCCTTCCCTGAGTGCAACGCAGATGCCCGTGACTCATAGGGAAGCAGATAGCCATATGACTTTAGCCAGCTCTGAAAGACATGTGAGAGAAAAGACTGCATTATGCTGGAGAAGGCTCTGCTCTACCTGGGCAGAGATTTGCCCTTAAAGCTAGGGGTCATTTTACCCAAGCAAATTGTGGTCTCATGCTCTTAATTCTTTCTCCTTCACTCTATCCTGGAGACAACGTCAAATTAATCTCCAGAAAACACAGCTTTTGTTGGCTTGCTCCCCTGCTGTCAACTTTTTATTATATCTCTACTGGCTACAGAACAAATTTGCATTCAGAGCTTTGCCCTGCCCTCCCTCTCCCTTCATTGATTCAGTGCTTTCCACTGATGTAAGACCAACGTGCAAGAGCACAAGAACAGTTCATTTTCTGAAGTAGAGCAGCCTGGGGAAATTTGCCCACCAGAAACCCTCTGTGTCTCAAGGCAGAGTCTGATGAAGAATCATGTTGTAGAGTATCTACTGGCAGGAAATTATATAAATCTTTATTGCTAAACCACTGCCCCCAAAGCAAGCCATCATAAAGAAATATAAACAGAACAATGCATTCTTTAAGTATAAATAAATACTAGATGCATAGAAACACATCTATTATGTAAGAGAATTTCTTGTTTTTAGGATCTATACACTGAAGTATTCAGGCTTACATAAAGGTGCATGATGTTTGCAACTTGTTCAGAAATGTGTTTGGAAATAAATATATAAATATATTTAGAGAGAGAAAAGAGAGGAAAAGATAGATAAAGCAAATATAGTAAAAAACATAGTAAAATGATAACAGTTGGAGAATTCAGGTGAAGGATATTCAGGAATTCTTTTTCTGTTCTTGAAAACTTTTCTGAAAGTCTGAAATGGTTTCAACAATATTTCTTATTTTTGTTTTTGTGGTGCCAGGGATTGAACCCAGGGCTTTGCTCATGTTAAGTATACACCTGACCATTGAGCTACACTCCCAGCCCCAGCCCCTTAAAAAAAAAAAGAAAGAAAAAGAAAAAAGAAAGGAAAAGATTCAGAAAGAGGGAGCAGGAAGGGAAAGAGGAAGTATGGGGGATTGAAGTGGATAAAGCCATTTATATGCATTTACAAATATGTCAAAGTGAACCCCACTATTACATGACTTTTTTTTTTTTAAGAGAGAGGGACAGTGAGAGAGAGAAAGAGAGAATCAATTGTATTTAGTTTTTCATGTGGCCCTTGTTGGTCTGAGACTTTGTTGTGCACATGATGCTGGGATTTGAACCTGTATACCTGGGCATGCCGGGGCGGGCAAGCACCGAAACTGCTGAGCCACCGCTCCAGCCCCTTGTGTATGACTTTAATACACTAAAATTTTTTTTAAATTCAATGAATATCCTTTGGTTAGAGTATCACAGGGCGACAGAGGTGTAGCTCAGTGGGAGCTCTTGCGTGACATGTGTGAGGGCTTGTGTTAGAACTGCAGTACCGCAAACATTAAAAAAATTGTTTTTCAGTGGTAGAGTATCACAAAACTTCTTTCTTTGTGCTTTTCTGTTTTTTAAGTTTTATGCATGAAGTCTTTTTTTTTAAGGAGGAAAAACTTTATGAGAGCAATAAAATCTGAAAGTTAGGGTAAAAAAGCTCAAACAAGCAATGCGCCTAAAAGACAGCAGAACAAAAATGGTTAACCCCACCAAAAGACCAAGGGTGGAAGCTCAGTGCTTACAGCGCTTGCCTGGCATGCGCGAGGACATGGGTTTGAACCCCAGCACCACGTACACAATGAATAGTCAGAGCAACAAAGGCCATATGAAAAACTCAATAAAATTGATTCTCTCTCTCTCTCTCTGTTGTCCCTCTCTCTTAAAAAAAAAAAAAAAAAGACCAAGGGTGCAAACCAAAGAAATGGGAGTGTCAGGAAATATCTGTGGCATCCTTGGAAAAAAAGGGGGTTGGAGTGGTGGCTCAGTGGTTACTTCACTTGCCCAGCATGCACGAGTACACGAGTTCAAACCCCAACACCCATGTACACAGCAAAGTGTCAGAGGAATGAAAGTCACATGGAAAACTAAATAAAAATTGCTTCTCTCGTTCTCTCTCTTACTGTCCCCTCTTTTTGTTAAAAAAAAAAAAAAGGGAAAATGTCTGTATGTTTACAGAATCCAGGAGGATTTTCAGGAGCATTCCTAATACCAGACTTGCAGCCAGAGAAACCCTATTCTCTGCCCCTGCTCAGAGCAGCATCCTGACACCAAATGAGCAAATAAAGGGAAAAGCACCCTGGGAAATGGTGCCATTCCCTTCCAGCTTTTGTTTCTTGTTTCTGTATGAACAAGCTTTTTATGGATGTGTCTTTTATTATAAGTCAAATCAAATTATTTTTGGAAGGAGGCAGACTAGAAACTAGAAATAAGTTTTTCTTTATTTCACCAAAGGTGACTATAACATCTTCATTGCCTTGTGATAAAATTCGTCTGATTAAACTCAAAATTGTCAGAATACTAAAGTCAGAGTGACAACCTGACTTCTCTCCCATTTGGTATCCAAAACGTGTTTTCCATTCTGAATAATGGCACAGAATCACAATACTTCTTGCAGTTTACCCATCATTGATTCTTTTTCATGCCTTTGTACATGTGTTTCTCTCTGCCTAGTATTCTTAATTTGGTGAAAATCTTTCAGATTTTAATGTTCAGCTCATAAATTACTACCTCTGGAAGACTTCCCAGGCTAGGTTATTCTTCTTCTCCTCTGTGTTACCCAAGTCCCCTATTATAGATTTTGTGGATCTTATAATGTTAGGCTCCAATCACTACATGTCAATCTCCCCCAGACTGTAACTAAGCTCCTCAAGGGAAGATTCCGGCACTATTCCAGAATAGTGCCGGGCACACAGTGGCTGCTCCTTGTGTCCATGCATCAAACACTGCTGAGCATGTGCTATCTGCTAGGAACTGTGCAAGGTTCCTTGGATATCACGATGAATAAGAAACTCCCAGACTGACGAGTAAACCCATAGTGCTACAAAGCAGGTGTGTACAGGGCTCTGTGGAAGAAGAGGGGACAGAAGTGGGCAGAAGGGCAAGGAGATTGGGGAGCTCACGGGCGTCTTAGGTGGAGATGAGATTTGAGCATTTTAAAAGGATACAGTTTGAGTGACTGCCTAGAGGTATGGGAGAATGTGGCATTTAAATTCTGAGCAGTATCAAAATGGCTAGACTTGGCAGTGGTGGTGGCTCTGAGTGGAGAGGCTGTAAAGGAGGACACGGAGATGACATGTAATTTTCTGTTCACAAAGTGGACATATTACAGAGTTGCTTGTGACTTGACGATGGCCCAGGACCAGTCAAAAAGCTCAAGGAGGACATTTAAAAAATGGAAACAGCAGGGAAACTGGTCCATCTATTCACCTGTGTCCTCCAGCTTCCATCCCAGTTTGTGATGTCATCAAAGCTGAAGTCCTTGTACCATATGCTCTCTAATCCTCACACCTAGAATGTCTCATCACATTCCCTTCCCTATGTAAACTTTAAGAACATTCAGAATGAAGAAACAGGGCGGTGCCGTTGGAAAGACACACAGTCTTGAGATGGAATCCTGACTTCCCTCCTTCCTGGCTGTGGCCCTGGGGAAACTGAGTTCCGACTTCAGATTTGGAAAAGTTCTCCTTCAAAGAGTGTTTGTTGAGATGAAATGAGTGGAGGCTGGAGCAGTGGCTTAGAGGCTCAGCGATTATGGTGCTTGCCTGGCATGTGCTAGAATGTGGGTTCAAACCCCAGCAC
>PVKS010000282.1:0-19329 GCA_004027875.1 Aplodontia rufa
TAACCCAGAGAACTAAGGGTCGATTGTCTCCATTCATCTGTGGAGGTGGGGACTAGACCCTGGACAGTGAGAAAGTTGGTCTATTAGCATGTGTTAAATCCAGATAAGATGTAATGTTATACAACCTAACTATTAGAGCTATTGTGGGAAGGGGAAGGGAGGGATAAGGGAGGGTAATTGGGGGGGCACTCCTGGGGGTAATTGCAATAATAGAATATATACACATTTTATATTATTTTGTTAAAAACTTGTATGGTTGTTCAAAAATTAAAAAAAAAACTCAAAAAACTTAACATGAAAAAAAAAAACAAATAACCCAATCAAAAAAGGCCAAAAGAACTAAACAGAAATTTCTCAATAGAAAAAACACAAATGTCCAATAAATATATGAAAAATGTTCAGCATCTCTATCAATAAGGGAAATGCAAATCAAAATTACATTAAGATTTTATCTCAGACCAGTTAGAATGGCAAAGATCAAGATCATGAACAATAATAAATGCTGGTGAGGTTGTGGGGGAGAAAACAACCCTTCTACATTGTTGGTGGGACTTCAGACTAGTTCAACCACTCTGGAAAGCAGTATGGAGAGTTCTCAAAATATTAAGGATGGAATCACCATATGATTCAGCTGTCCTACTCCTAGGAAACTCCCCAAAGGACCTGAAATCAGCATACTACAGTGACATGGACACATCAATGTTTATGGAAGCACAATCACAGTAGCTAAATTATGGAATCAACCCAGATGCCTGTCAGTAGATGAGTGGATTAAGAAATTTTGGTATAAAAATACAATGAAGTTCTACTCAGCTGTAGGAAAAAATGAAATTATGGCATTCACTGGCAAATGGATGGAAATGGAAAATATCATGCTAAGAAATTAGCAAAACCCAGAAACTCAAATGTTGTATGTTTTCTCTCGTTTGTGGAAGCTAGAGTAAAATAAAGGGAAGGGGGAAGGAAGGATAAGGTTACATAACCATTCAAATAAAAATTGATAGGTGAACTTAAAAAAGTCTAGTAGAATAGAGGTAGAAGAAGGGAAGATGGGAGGAAGGAAGGAGGGAAGAAAGGGAGGGCACGGGTGGAGTGGAGGAAAAAGTATCTTCTGAACCTATCAGCAGAAGCACACTTTTCTTATATCATATCATCATGCCATAGATGAGGTAAGTGTCAACACCTCTATTCTTCAATTAGGAAAAACACTGGTTAGTTCAGAGAACTAGCTGTTGTATTGGTCCTATGAAAAGTTATTAGTAAGGAACAACTCATTGATCACTCTTTTCATTTTTCTTTTTAAATAGTTTAAGGCTCATAAAACATTACAGAATTAGGTCAGTTGCAGTGACACATACCTGTAATCCCAGTGGCTTGAGAGAATGAGGCAGGAGGATTGCTATTTCAAAACCAGTCTCAGCAACTTAGTGAGGCTCTAAGCAACGTAGTGAGACCCTGTCCTAAAATAAAAAAATAAAAAAGGGCTGGAGAGGTTGCTCAGTGGTTAAGCACCCCTGGATAATGGTAATATCTTACACAGTAGGGGTGCATTGCCAAGCCAGGGAACGGAGGTTAGGACTGCACTTTTAACTCAGCTTTGGATTTGCAGTTTTCGTGGGTGAGTGTGTATATTTGTAGTTGGATGAAAATTCATCACTATGTAGACTTCAGAATACAGAACTGCTCCATCACCACAGAGTCACTCTCCTATGACCCCCCTGAAAATCACATCCTTCCCCAGCCCGTTTGACCCGGCAACCACTGTTTCTATCACTGTGATTTTGTTACCTTGAGAATGCTTTAGATCATTTTTTTTAAACTTAGCATAATGCCTGTGGATATCTTCTACTTCCATGTACTCACGATCCTAAATTGTTGGATGGTTTAATATTTTAGACAAATAATGTGACAAGACCTCCCTAATGCATGTGGTTAAATCAATAAGCCATCAGCTTACAGGTTGAAAAGAGACTTTTGTCCCCAAGCCCAGTACATGAAGGGATTCCAAGGAAGCTCACAGGGACAGTAGGGCCCTAAGTAGGTTCTCTGAGGGACTGGGAATGGGCCACACTTGAGTGTCTACTTTCTTTCACTAAATACCTGTGATTTCAAGCACTAACATTTTTCATTGTTGAAAGTTAGGAATGAAAATCAAGAGTAATTAAATTTGTCATGAGTTAATTCATAGTTTATGAGATCTTGCCATAGATTTGTTTCAGGGAAGCATTTTAATAGGGGCAACGAGTATAATATTCCCAACTCCTTCCATGCCTTCAAACGGTGTCTGTGTTCTGATAGTTGGATCTAGAGAAAGGTTGTACAAATTCAGATTTCATTCCAACTTCAGTAAACTCGTAAGTGATTAGCCATAGAAAATATCCACTGTAATTTGGCCAATATTAATATTACTGTTGAACATTTCAATTGTAAATGGGAAAATAAAATATATAAAAATTGAGGATTAGATACAAAAGAAAGCTGCTCCTGTTTTAGGAATGTAAAATGGTTATTTAGTGAGCTTATCTGCTCACAGCACTACCAACATATTGGGAATTTGTATTCTTATTATTAAACCTTTTCAGAAACTTTGAAGGTTTAGTGGAAAGAAAAATTTTTAAAACAATCTTCAAGAAGTAAAAATTTATTGGCTATAAATCAGCTAATTTGTCACAGAGTTTAAGCAAAGTAAAACTCAGGGTTGATTGTGTGTATAAATACAAGTAAACATGCATGTATGGTTGGATTCTGGTAATATAATTATTTTTTAAATTTCACAGACATTATTTCAATGCCTATTTTGTGCAAATGCTTCTCTGATAAGCATCCAAGAAATATTTATTGAATAAATAAATAAAGAATGAATGGGTAAATAAGGACAAGTTAATTAAAATGTGTCCATGAGGCCCAGCTATGAATAAAAAGTTTGTATATTATCTCAACTAATTCTAGAAATGATTATTAAATACTACAGATTGTATATTATACATACACTGGAAGCTACTTACTATATATTTCTATGTTTTGATTAATTATAGATGACATATATTTGAAATACACTTCTAACCAGAGAAATTAGTGACATTCTCTCTTTCATTAGTACTACCAGGTCAGTCTGCAACATGATATTACTAATGGTAATGGTAATGGTAAAGGTAATGCTAATTTCAGCGTGAATATTCAGCAACTATCTTTCTGAGCCCTTGTTAAGTACCAGGCTCTGTAATAACATGTCATAAGCCTGGTTGCATTTAATCCTCACCACGACCTTAAGAAATGATTGCATCATCTTTACAAATGGGGAAACTGAGACTCTGAGGACTTCAGTGGTTTTCCCAAGGTCATAGTTACATTAAGTGGTAAAAATCAGGGTTTAAACATAGGTGACTTTCTCCAAAGCCAGAGCTCATCATCTCCTCTGCTGTCTCCATACTGTTTCATCTCAATCCATTAAAGCCAGTGTGAACGGCACTTGAGGAAGGTCTCATGGGATTTACTCTAGCTTCTTAGAAACAATAGTAACTGCTTTTTTTCCCCTTCAGATTTGCTTCCTTAATCCATCTGAATCAGTGAGTGTGACTGTGCAGAAAAGAAAAGGTACCGAGCAGATGTAGGCAGCTAAGAAGTGTGAGGCCTGAAAAACCTGGTAGTCACTGCCTTTGAGATCAGTTTGCAGTGACCCAGTGACCGGTTGAAGAGATGGGACATTGCGAGTCCTTGGCATGTGCCCTGAGAGAACCTGGGCTGAGTCCATGCTCAGTACAAGCACCATGGCCTTGACCTCTGGCTGTTCTGCCTACAGCCCATAGGGTGCCAACAACCAGCGGGCAGCAGGAGGGCAGCAGTTAGGGCCAACCTCTCTGGCCCGCACCATTGGTGAAAAGGTCAGGGTCTTCTGATCCCAGCACTTCATACAGGAGTGTTCCCTGATTCCCACGGACCAGGTTGAGTTCTCCTTACCGGATGCTCCAAGGTGCCCTGTACTTCCTCTGCTTTGTGAAAATTGCTTTAGACTTGCCTGTGAGTTCTAGAGGGCAACAGAGATTCTACTTGTTCATTGCTTGGTCCCCAGGTCTGAAAGAGGACCCAGGACACAGTGAATGTCCAGTAAATAATCACTAAATAATTCGGATTGTTTTCCAAATCAAGAGCAGAAAAACATTATCATGGGGACATTATGTAGAAGGAACTAATAAAATCTAGAGCTTTTCCCACTTGCCTGAATTTGGGCTTGTTGTATATACAGTTCTCCTGGTTTCATTACCTTAGATCCTAACTCTTTTGTAAACTTCTCTGTCTTTTTCTATTCTTTTTCTGCTCCTTGATGACCTTTTGTTTCCTCCTTTATTTTCTTCCATTTGCCCTTCCTTCTCTCTGTCCCTTTGGTTTGGTTTTGTCTATTTTTCTGAAATTGTATTTAAGGAGTTGATAAGGGAAAAAGTATAGTTCTGAATAGCTTAGGGGCAACTCCAAGAAAAAGAACAAGTAAAATGTTTACCTTCCAAACCAGCAGAAGAAAATTCTATCTGCCCTATAGAATATAATGAGAATGATACAAAAAAGTATGAAAAAGTAGAAAAATAAAAGGGCAGAAACAAATGCTAATGTAAGAGTAATTATGATAACTATAGTTTAAGCTCATTAATAAAGCTATAATGACTCTATTTGAATTAAAAAGATAAAAATCAAGCAATATATTTTAAAAGATACATATTAGAAAAAAAAGGCCACAGAAAGGATAATGAAAGATTTACCAATAATAAGCCTGGATAAGAATTTCAAAATCAAAGATATTATAATTTAAAGCATAAAATATTAGAAGAGGAAAATGAGGATATCATATATTGACTAAACAAATAATGTATCAAGAAATGTAGCAATTATTAACATATATGCCCATGACAATATAACATCAAAATACATAAAGCAACAGCTGATGGAGTCAAAGTGAGAAATAAATACAAAATCATAGTCAAGGACTTTAATGTACTCTCTTGAAAACTAGTAGCTAAAGTATACAAAATGAGCAATGATATAGAAGATTATAATATAATTTACCTGTCCATATCTATCCCAAGAAACAACATATTTTTTTTTCAAATGCACACAGAACAAACACAAATTATACAATGTGCTCGGCTACTCTTTTGTCTGTTTTCTGTTGCTATAACAGGATACCACACACTGGGTAATTTATAAGAAATAGAAATTTGTTGGGCTCACAATTGTGGAGACCAAGCAGCCTAATTGCATGGTACCAGCATCAGGTGAAAGCCTTCCTACCACATAATCACATAGCAGAGGGCATCACAAGGCACAAAAGAGGCAGAAAAATCAGCACTCATCCTTATATTGGCACCAGGGATTGAACCCAGGCACTCTTAACCACATCCCAACCTATTTTTAAATTTTAAATTTTGAGACAGAGTCTTGCTAAGTTGCTTAGGGCCTCGCTATGTTGATGAGGCTGACTGTACTTGTGATCCTCCTGCGTCAGCCTCCCGAGTCACCAGGACTACAGGCATGCCCCACCACGCCTGGTAGCACTCATCTTTACTAGAGGCGCTCACTTACTTGACTACTGAAGCACTCCCCCCCCCGTGTTTTTTATTGGTGCATTATAGTTGTACGTAATAACAGGACTTGTTACATATTCACACATGCACACCATATAATAATATTTGGCTAGTATCCCTTCCAAGCACTTCCTCCCTCCTTCAGCTGCTCTCAACCCCTGATCCCTTTCTTCTACTGATCTCCCTTTGATTCTTTTTTTTTACTTTTTCAGTAATTATTGATTGTGTGGGAACTATTTGATATATTAAAGGTGCAAAATATACTTTTTAAATCCCCTCCTTTCCCTTCCCTTTCTCCCTCCCATCCTTCCTCCCCTCTCCCCTTCTCTTTCCTCTATTAGACTTCTTTCTATTAGCTCACCTATTAATTTGTATTTGAATGTTTCTTGATGTAACCGTATCCTTCCCTCCCCCTTTCCAACTAAAACACTCTTAATATAATAACCTTCATTCATTTACAAAGATGATGCCCTCATGATGAATCACCCCTGTTGCACCTCTTAATAATACTGTTACAATGGCAATTAATTTCCAACATGAGTTATGGAAGAGACATTCAAACAATATCAGCCACAGAAGCAGCTTTGTTTGAATTTTATATTGTAAATTAAAAGAATTAACATCACATACAATGCTTCTGACCATGATGCAATTAACTTAAAAATTTAAAACTCTCTGTTTAGAAATTTAAAAATACTGCTAAATATCTCAAAGTGAATGACAGTGAAAGTACCATGTGTCCAATTTTATGGATTATGTTCACAGCAGTACTAAGAGGTAAATTTATAGCTTCTAATAAATGTACCAGAAATTAAGAATAACCACAAACAAGACAGTTAACCTTATAACTTAAAAATTAAAAACAGCCTAAATTCAAATAAACAAGAATGAAGGACACAAATAAGAAAACAGGCAGAAATCAATAAATCTAGAGAACAAAAGCAATAGGAAATTAACTGAAGGTGTTCTTTAGAAAGATTAATAAAATAGATTAGCCTCTGGCAAAACTTACAGGAGAGGAGGAAACACAAAGAAACAAAATATGAGACAAAGTTCTGGAAAAATGTAAAATTGCTAAGGTGGCCCAAGACCTTAGTACTGTTAACTGTTACCAAAACTAAAATGGGATCATCAACACGTCTTCTAAAAAGGCTCTGGCTCCGATAGTTTGATCGCTTTCTTCAACAATACTTCAAAGGAATAGGTAAAACCAGCCTTAAGACATCACTATAGAAAAACAGAAATCAAGGGAAAACTGTCCACATAGTTTTATTTGGCTAGTGTAACTTTGGTTCCTAAACTGGATAAAACCAATTCAGGAAAAGAAAAATTTAGGTCAACTTCACTATGAACATAGATGTGAAAAATTCTAAGTATGGGATTAGCCACTTAAATCTAACATTTTTTTTTTGTCTTTTAAAAAACATATAATCAAGTTGGGTTTAATCCAAGAAATTCAAGGAAGCTTAAGCACTAGAAAATTCTATCAATGTGACTCAATTTATTAATGGAATGAAGGAGAAAAAAGTAACTATTTTCAGAGATGCAAATGAAGCATTTTATAAAGTTCAACACCTATTCATTATTTTTAAAAATACCCTGAGAATAACAGAATAAAAGGGGAATTTCCAATCTTAACAAAGGCTATCTACTAAAAAAATTTTATGTGCTATTTCTTATAGCCATATTTATGAAGGAGGAATTGGAGGCCTCCTCAGTGACCTCTGTTAGGAGAATGAGTAAGAAAATGCAGTCTATACATCTGGGATTTTTTTTGAAGTAAAAATAGGTATACAGAGAGCAATGCAAATAGATTTTAATATAGTGTTGAGTAAAGAATGAAATTTATAACATTTGAATATAAAGACAAACACAAAACAATTCTTCATATTTTTCAAAGATACCCAGATATCTAGTGACATCAATTAATACAGTAGAGAGGGTGCCTATGGGTAGAGAGGAATAGACATGGAAATAGAGAAGTAGGAGAAATAATAAAATAACCAAACCAGCTAGGAGCCCTGCATAAACCAATGAGGAATGTGTGCATTGAATTGAGCAGTAAGATTTGCTGCATTCTGCACATTCAAGGGCAAAAAAATAAAAAGCTCATTCATCTCATATGATGTGGCAACCTGAGTGGTAACTGCAGGAACCAGTTGCTCTTGCGGTTGACTTTTCTCCTGTCATCTCAGGCTCAGAGTTACGGATCTTGCTACATCCTAGCTCCCCACTATGTTTCTGAGCCCAACACCTCCTCATCCACACTGGGCAACCCCTCTGTACCACATTATTGCTCTGAGTGTCTGAAGGGCTTACAAGGGAAGGTGGGGGTGGTCTGTGCATATCAAACTTAATCAAACTCTTGTTGACCTCCAGATTCCTGTATTCAAGAATCTACCTACTAATAGGTATCTCAAAGATATTAAACGTTCAAAATGGACTTCTGGATTTTCCACCTACTCCTCTGAGTTTGCATTCCTTTTAAACTTCTCCATTGCAACAAATGACTCTCCTATTCCACTTAAATTCTGTGACATTCCATCATTAATAATTATCAAATATAAATTTAAACTATAGCCTGAATCTAATCTCTACTAAAGTACTACCCTAGTGTGAACCAGCACACCTACCTCTAACAACTTAGTCTCCTAAATCCTCTTCCTTCTTCTAGTGCCCTGCCGTCTTTCCTCCATCCAATAACCAGAATGTTTAGTCAAAGATAGACCTCAATTCACTTTCCTGCTTAAAAATTCCCCTGGCATCCCTATCACACTTGGAATAAAACTCCAGTTTCCTATCAAGACCCACACGTCCCTGCCTGCCCTGGCCTCTGGCACCCTCTATGACAGTGGTTCCCTCCACACTGCCTTCATGACTCTGTTACCTAGACTTTTCTTGGATTCTTTGGCATTTAAACCAAGACTTTTCCCACCCGAGAAACTTGATAAGGTGTGTCCCTTGTGCTTGGGAAGCTCCAGCAGGGATTGTGGGTGCCTTGACCATATCGTATCCCTTGATCATCAGTGCTTCGGTGCATCAGCCAGACTTCCCCTTGCCATCACCTGGTCCCTACTACAGTGAGCAACTTTGCTGCCTGTACAAATGGCAGGTCATAAGCCATCAACTAAACAGGTAGGAATCAGAGTGTAAATACCCAAATTCTGTCATCCTTCGGGTGGGACGGAGACTGGGGGGCACGTGCTTTACACTGGATCCCAGAGTTCCCCAGTGGTGGTAAGTTCCAAAGTGCCAGTGTTCCCTTGCTTGATGACACAACACTTATTAACTTTCTCCCTTTCCCTGTCTCACTTTCCCACTCCTCTTCCAGGGCTTGCTGAGACCAACCTCTTAAAACAAACTACCTGCCTGTGATTCTTTGTTTCAGGTCAGCTTCTGAAAGAATCCAAACTAAAATACCTCCTACCCCATCAGGTCTCAACTTAAACTTCAACTCCTAGACTTAGCAGCATAGCAGAACAGTCAGGAGGGTGGCATCTGGGATCAAACTGTCTGGGTAAGAGTCTGACTCCTCTGCTCTGTGAACTTGGGCCCTTGTGCTCCAGTTTCTCATCTTTCAAGTGAGAAGTAATAATTGCAATCTACACTGTTGGGTTGCTATGACAGTTAAATGCATTAGTAAGTATACACACTTAGAATATATCCTGGCATGTAGTAAGCACAGCATTGTCTTGCAATCCCTGAACAGCCCAACTAAAATAGGTTGACCTTGTACTCTTAATTCCTTTCCTGGCCTTTTTTTTCACTGAACACACCTCTACCTAATGTTACATTAAATTCTGTTTGTTCAATGCTTTCTGACTTTCTTAATAGGCCCCTTTGTGCATGAACTTAAGGACCCAATAGTAGTCACCCCCAGATCCTAGAACAGGGCCTAACTCACAGCAGTTACTCAAGAGGCATTTGTTCAGTAAATGACTCTTAGTTAACACCATTCTTAAAAGGCCCTTAAATAATCCCCCACCCCTGTCTCTCAGGGGCCAAATGGACTTAGGCAAACATGTTCTCTTCTCCAATCTTTCTCTCTTTTGTTAAAAATCTTTTTTTTTTAAGAGAAAGAGAGATAGACAAAGAAAGAGAGAGAGAGAGAGAGAGAATTAATTTAGCTTTTCATGTGGCCTTCGTTGCTCTGACACTTTGTTGTATACGTGGTGCTAGGGTTCAAATCCGCATCCTTGTGGATGCCAGGCAAGTTCAGCAATTGCTGAGCCACTCACTCCAGCTCTTCCAATCTCTCTTTTTGCATAGGCAAATGGTGAAACTGGGGTGCTGAATAATCAGAATGCCCACCATTTACTGACAGAGTATGCACTGGGCATGACAGAGGGCCGTGTACTATGTTTATCTCATTCACTAACAGGATGGTGCAGTTTGAGAATTGCTATGGATGTGTGGGTTGGAGAGGGAATTTCTGGGCTTACAGCAGGAAGTGACTTGATTCAGGACTGTGTTTGCAGAAGCTCACTCTGTCAGTATTTGTTGTTAAGGGGCTGGTTAAGAACAGGGGCTCTCAGCTGCAAGTCCTTTGCTCAGTACTGAGATGGCTTCTGAAGACCCCTTTCAACTGCACTATGAAGAGACACACAAGGGCCCATGCCCTGGTGGCCTGTCCCCCACCCTGATCTGCGTGATCAGCCAGGCAAAGGCTCCAGTCATTATCTGCAAGGCCTGAGACACACACATCGTGGATGGGGATGAGCCGGAGGACTAGGAGCGGGTACAGGTTATCTCAAGATCACAAAAGGGGAGCATTAGATGGTGAGGAAGATGCCAGAGGAGTGAGAGCAACATCACTCCCAGCCCAAGGTCTGAGGGCAGCAGCCCAGGAAAATATAGAAACAGGGTGGGATGGCCACTGTGCACACAGCAACCTGCCCTGAGGCAGCCCCAGATGCCCCCAAGCTTCCTCACTTTCTCAACAGCTGCTGTACCTTCCCATCGTGTGTCCTCCCTTCTATGTGAACAGGCAGTGTGAAGCTGACATCAGTTAGGAGCAAAGAGATAAGGCTTGTTCAAGGCTGCTGGGAGGCCTCGAGGTTCCCTGCAAGAGATGCTTCCTGGCTAAGGTGGAAAACATGTGCTTCAGATGGAATTGGCACTGGGGTGAACCGAAACACATGTTAAAAACCATGTGGACAACGTGAAGCCACGCTGTAGAGAGTCAATCAATATTCTAGAAATAGGGGAAAGACAACATCAATAACAAGCACTGGCTGGAAGATAGCCTATCTAGGCTCAGAGGTAAATTTGAAGTTCTCTGTGCCTGTGTCTTCTTCCCCAAAAGAAGATTAAAACAGTTAGCAGTTTGTTCCTAGATAGAGAAATGCAGTAAACATACTTATACTATAAAGGTAAACTGTAAGTACTGCCATCACTCTGTTTTCTTCCCAATGAGCCGAACACCCATGCTGGGCATTAGCCCATAGTGAGCAGAGATGCCCACCAATGCTAGGAGTTGCATTGTTAACCCTCTCACAGTTTCATGCACCGTATTTGTGGGGTTGGGTAGCTGGGACCTCCCATTTTATGTAAAAGTGAGACTAAGGTCGAGGGGGTCTGAGGAAGGAGATTCTGAGGTGCACAAGTCTAACTGAGCCTTCGCTCAAAGCCAGAGGAGAGTCCTTCCTCAGGACTGCTGATTGCCCACAAGCCATAGGTTGTGGAGGCATCCCTGAACCCCAGCGCAGGAGGCCTTGGTAGGTCTAGCCCTTTCCTGGTCCTTGGTATCCTAGTTCTTAGTAAGGAAGCATCCAGGAGTTGGCCTGGATTCTAGAAAGCCTGCTCCAGCCAGAGATCCTGATCAGTAGTGACAGCATTGTGGACAGAATAGAGCATTTGTGTTATTCAACTTTTCATCACTGTGACAAATACCTGAGGAAAACATCTTTAAGGAGGAAAGATTTATTTTGTCAGATTTATGGTGTCAGAGGTTTCAGTGCATGGTCTTTGGGTCTGAAGCGAGGCAGAATATCATGGTGTGAGGGGTTGGCAGAAGGAAGATGCTCAGCTCACAGCAACCAGGAAGTAGAGAAAGGGAGGAAGGGGCCAGGGACAAGATGTAGTCCCTAAGGGCATGCCCCCAGTGATGAACTTTTTCCAATAATGACCACAACCTCCCAGACATGCATTCATCTGTTGATGATTTAATCCACGTTGAGGTCCGAGCTATCATGATCCAATCATTCTCCAAAAGCTCCAGTTCCAAATACTGCTGTGTTGGAGACCAGGACTTTAAAACATTTGAGGATATTCCAGATCCAAACCATAACTCTTTGCCATCTCCAAGCTGAGCTGGGACACTCAGACCATCATCACAGTCTGCCCTCAGGAAGGAGTCATTGAGAGGAACCCTTGATGGTCTTGAAGTTGTACTGATGGGATCTCAGATCTGTGACTCAGGCCTGATCCTGGAGGAGGCTCTCAGGTGGTTGGGTGTGCTGAGGGACCACATGAACACCACTAACCCCCTTTCTTCCCCTCTGCCAGTAGAACTGAAGATCCTCCACATGCCAACATTCAGAACTTTGTTCTGAATCAGTTAGACCTTCACTGGAGAGAGGTTAAGCATGGAGCCCACTCAGCTCCCCTCCTGAGAAGCAGAAAGGTTCCAGGATGGCCAAGTGCATCTTCTAAGAACATCTCACCACGGTCTGGCTGACTGGTAGCTGAGCACTTCCAGTCTAGCATGACTGAAGACAAGCAGTCCCTTTTGCTCATCTGCCATTCCAGATCATCCCAAGCAGACTCTACTTTCATCCCAAATCTCTTTTATTGCCTGGATTGACACCTGCCATTAAAACAGGCTGATCTGGCTCCATGGACCACTCACTGCCATAGGTGCTCTGGAACCATTGGACTAGCTAACTTTTGCCAAGGAGCACTGCCAATGGGCAAGGTGCCCTGACAGCACCCAGGCACTGCCCACATACACATCCCTGGCACCTTCCCAGGTGATAGTCAGTGCCATGGGGTGACATTCCCAGGTTAAGGTCACTGTCCACAAGCATTTCAGGATGCCCTCTTAGTGGCTTTGATCCCTGTAGTTCTCTGCCAGTGCCCCTGGAAACTGACTTGAGACTTTTGTGGGGGTCCTGGTGCCTCATCCTGCCACTCTAGATCTTCTCAGGCTGCACCAAGGATTTCACCACAGGGTCTCAAGAGAATGAGGGTGTCTTCCCCCACCCCAGGAGCAGAAAGAAGCTCTTGCATGGACTACACTCCTAACCTGGCCAGCAAGGACAATCCAAATGGGGATGAATGTTATGACACTTGAAGTGCCATTCATTACTGCATCTTGGACTTTACCAGACCATTGGAGATGAGGGTTGGCGGGGGAGGGAGAATTTGGCAGGCAGGGAGGGCAATTAAATATTTGCATAAAAACAAACAATGTTTACTGATTGACACAAATTTGTTGTAAATGGGAAATTATGGATTTGAGTATTACATTAAAAATCCTCCATTATTCAAAAAGAGAGAGAGAGAACAAGGACTTTGAAGTTCTACCACATGGGCTTAAAATTCCTATTTTATGGCCCAGTGGCCTTGGGAAGGTTGTGTAACTTCTTTGAGTCTTAAATTTCTAGTATACAAAAGGAGCATAATGATTGTACCTGCTTCAGAAGGTTGTGGCAGAAGTTAACTGGGATCATTCATGTAAAGTACCCTGGTGCTGTGCTCACTGCATAGTGTCAATAAAATAGAAGCTAGTGTAATGACTAAGTACCCCGGTTCTACGTTTTGCTCATAGGGAAAGAGCTTGGAAAAGGGAACCAGTTTGCATAAGGCCACTTGGCTCCTTAGAGACATGGTTGGAGTTCTTAAGAATTATTTGAAATACATATTTGGATTAATTATTGTCAAACTATTTGATGGAAATTAGCAAACTTTAGGTCTTCCAGAACCTTCTTCCTGTCCAGTGCAAGCCCTTTTGTAACACAATGGAAGCTGATGAGGAAAGTCAGAAGGAATAAAGAAAAGAAGGGTGAACCTCCTGTTATGGCCTGTCAGTCTGACCTTTCTTTGATTCCACACTGCAAACTGTTAGAATGGCGTTTACAATACAATCTGGCGCAGCCTCTCATTAGCGGGCGTGCGTGTGGGTGCGTGCTCCTGTGCATGTGTTCATTGAGATTAACATGGGAATAAATCACACATGTTTAATCTTCTTGGTCCCTGACAGGCCAGTTAAGCAGAAGTTATCAAAGACATAATTTAACTTGCGTTTCTTTTTAGGCTTCCATCAATCTCCCCATGGACAGTGGTGGACTGCAAAGTTCCTCATGAATTAACAAAGATTGGCTTATCCAGTCTTTACTGCTGTATTGACTTCATTTTAGGATTTGACCACAATAAACAGCAAGAGACTCATTTCCTGCCCAAGATGCAGAACAGTTAATCCTCAGCAGGGGAAAGAAGGAGCCTGAGTTGGAGCAGGGAGGGGTACATTCCTGAGTCAGAGAATTCCAGAGCAAATGTTCACACTGTGGCGTGTCCTTGTGACCTGGGATTCTGGGGAGACCCCCAGCTTGGCTGCGGTGCCTTGTGGTGTGTGCATCATTGCAGAAAGTTGGTTGGTTTGTCTGAGGAGATAAGACTTCAGGGACAAAGCACTGGGTGAACTACCTAAGTGTGCAAGTCAGGATGTGACATGCTTGAACTGGATAGAAATTGAGAATTCTTCCCCTCCCTTCACCTGAGTGTCCCCTCAGGAGGAGGCTGAGGTCTACAATCGCTGAGGCTTTCTAGCATGAGCAGTCTACAGCCTGACTTAATCTCTGTGTACTCTGTGCTGTGTGTGTGTGTGTGTGTGAGTGTGTGTGTGTGTGTGTATTCCCTGAGGTTCACAGGGAATGAACACTTCTATATAGTGTATTTTCTGGATCTGTAAACCCACTCCTATGAAGACATAGGACCTCAGTGTGGATAATTTTTTTTTTTTTCCACTGGGGATTGAACCCAGGGGTCACTTAACCACTGAGCTACATCCCCAGCCCTTTTTTATTTTATTTTTTTATTTTGAGACAGGGTCTCACTAAATTGCTTAGGGACTCGCTAAGTTGCTGAGGCTGACTTTGAACTTGCAGTCCTCCTGCCTCAGCCTTCCAAGTAGCTGAGATGATAGGTGTGTGTCACCATACCTGGCCCATGTGGATAATTTTATAATAAAAGCAATACTCCTAAAAGATGGAATGTGGAAAGGATACCTATTGTTACCATGGAAAGTATGGATACTTCTCCTAATTAATCACGTCTTTCTCACGTTTGTGTTTTTTTGATATGTCTGTGGCTTGATTAGAATACTGTCTGGAGGGGCTGGAGTGGTGGCTCAGTGGTTACAGGGCTTGCCTGGCATGCACAAGAACCGGGGTTCCAAACGAGCACTTCATACACAACAAAGTATATGAGCCACAAAAGCCACATGAAAAACTAAATAAAATTGATTCTCTCTCTCTCTCTCTCTCCCTCGCTCTCTCACACACACACATACACATACACACACACACACACTGTCCCTCTCTCTTAAAAAAAATACTGTCCTGGATATCAATGTTAATCAGAATAAGTGTGGATCCTTTTTCTAATTTCAGAAATTCAGCACTGAAGAATATACATTCTTTTCATGCTCACATAGATTATTCACCAAGACAGGCTACATTCTCGGCCATAAAACACACCTTAATAAATTTAAAAGAATAGAAATGATACAATGCCTGATCTCAAACCCAAATGTAATTAACCCAGAAATAAATAACAGAAAGATAGCTGGAGAATCCCAAAATACTTGGAGATTAAGCAGTTTGCTTCTAAATAACCCATGGATCAAAGATGAAATCTCAGGAGAAATTTTAAAATATTTTGAACTACATGAAAATAAAGATACAACTTACCAAAATTTATGGGATACAGTGAAGTGCAGTGCTTAGGAAATTTATATATTAAATGTACATAATTAGAAGAAAGATTAAGAATCAGTGACTAAGCTTTCATAGTAGGAAACTAGAAAAGTAAAGAGCATTAAGCCAAGGGCATGTAGGATAAACCCTTCAGGGGCACTCCTCCAGTGACCCACTTTCTCTAACTAGGGCCCACCTCCTGTAGTCCATTCAGCAATAGACGGATTAATCCACTGATGAGGTCCCAGCCCTCATGATCCAGTCATTACCTAAAGCTCACCTCTGAACCTTGCTGCACAGGGGACCATGCCTTCAATGTGCAAGCTTTAGTAGGGGACATTCTAGAGCCACACCATAACACTAGGTGAACTTGGGTTAGGTGACACTTTTCTACATATAACACCATGAAAGAAATAATTGATAAACAGGGCTACATTAAAATGAAAATTTTCTCCTCTGCAAACAACACCATCAAGAGAATGAAAAGACAAGCCACAGATGAGGAGATGATATTTGCAAAAGACACATCCAAAAGAACTCTTATCCAAAATACACAAACAACTCTTAAAATTCAATAAGAAGAAAACAAACATTCTGATTAAAAAATAGGCCAAAGTTTGTATCAGACATGTCACCCAAGATGCACATATAGCCAATAAGTAAATGAAAAGACACTCTACATTATATGTCATCAGGGAAATAAAAATCAAAATAATGACACACTACTGCACACTTATTAGAATGATCAAAATCCAGTACACTGACACCATCAGATGCTGGTAAGGGTGTGGATCAACAGGAATTCTCCTTCATCACTGGTAGGGACATAAAATGGTACAGCCACCTTGGAAAGCAGTCTGACAATTTATTACAAAACTGACTATGCTTTCTTTCCCCCATCTAAACATACTCTTACCATGCAGTCCAGCATCATATTTCTTAGTGTTTACTCAAAGGAGCTGACAACTTAGAGCTACACCAAAACTTTCAGATGGATTTGTACAGATGCTTTAGTCATCATTGACAAAACTTGGAATCCAGATAAGGTGTAATATTATACAACCTAATACATTTTTAGAGATGTTATGGGAAGGGGAAGGGAGGGATAAGGGTGGGTAATTAATGGGGGCACTCTTGGGGGTAAATCTAATCTTCAGAATCTATATACATTTTATATTATTTTGTTAAAAACTTATATGATTGTTCAACAAATAAATTTTTCAGTAAAAAATATTCCTTAAGCACAAGAGCAGCAAAGGAAATTTTCTTATTGAATCAATTTGTTAAAAAACTTTTAACATGAAAATAAATTAATCTTTTCAGTGCTCTAAAAAAAAAACAACAAAAAATCAACTTGGGAGCAACCAAGATGTCCTTCGGTACGTGAGTGGATAAACTGTGGTACACCCCAACGACGGAACTGTTGAACACTGGAAGGAAATGAGCTATCAAATCATGAAAAGGCGCGGAATCTTAAACGCGTATTACTAAGTGAAAAAAAAAGTCAATCTGTGTGATTCCAGCTAGACAAAACGAAAGTATGGGGACAGTAAAAAGACCAGTGGTAGCCAGGGATTAAGAGGGAAGGAAGGGGGCTGGAGCAGTGGCTCAGTGGTTATGGTGCATGCCTGGCATACGTGAAGACATGGGTTCAAACCCCAGCATCACATACATAACAAAGTGTCGGAGCAATGAAAGCCATGTGAAAAGCTAAATAAAGATTGATTCTCTCTTTCTCTCTCTCACTGTCCCTCTTTCTCTTAAAGAAATAAAAGAGGGAAGGAAGGCTGAATAGGCAGAGCACAGAGGCATTTTCAGGGCAGCGAAACTACTCTGTAGTAATGGACACAGGTCCTAGCAGGTGCGATGCCAACAGTGAGCTCTCGTGTAAACTATGGGCTTTAGGTAATGATGGTGTTGCACTGGAAGATTCAGCAATTGTATCAGGCGTATAACCTTCGTGGGAGATGTTGATAGCAGAGGAGACTGTGCACATGTGGGGACAGGAGGTATGTGGGAAATTTCTGCACTATGTGTTCAATTTTGTTGTGAACCCAAAACTGCTCTAAACAATGAAGTCATGTGTGTGTGTGTGTGTGTGTGTGTGTGTGTGTGTGTGTGAGTAAGTCAGATCATCAAGAATGCTAGAATTGGGCATGACCTTTAGATAAGAGATTAAGTAACCCCTGAGGAGGGCAGAAGAGAGAGTCTAGAGTCGATGGATTTCTGGCTTTCTGATGAATTGTGCACAAACCTTCAGCTATGACTTGAGGCTCTGTGTGCACGTCTGCCTTCATCTGGGGTCTTAGCTGTCTTAGCTGTGTGCTCCATTCTGGAGAGGAATAAAGAAGTAGCCTATGGATTTGGGAGGTGATTCGTCAGACAGTTCCCCCAGAAAGAGTGTCATCCAGGATTTCCACATAAGACTTCAGAGTTCTCTGGAAGGCCTTGTGTGGGCTCCATCCTCACACATTCCTGAGCTCTGCTTCCAGGAAGAAAGGGGAGTATGTAGAAATGATGTAGACCCTGTGGCTATCCATCCCATCCTTTCCTCAGACCACTTTCTTATAATCTTTTTGTATGGGGGACGGGGAAGGGACAGCTAACATTTGAAACTCAATTCACCGTGTTGACATTGAGAAGCATTTGGCAGTGGTGAGGTTCTCAGGGTGTCTTTCTCAACCATTGCTTCTCTATATCTTCTTGTGGTGCTTCTGACAGGAAGCACTATGGTGCTGATGAATAACAGAGCCTCTGATGAATGATGGAGACTTTGGTGAATGATAGAGCCAACTAGATGAGGTGTAGTCATTTTTAAATTAGATCCCAATTAATAGAACCCCCATATTATAGTGGGCCCCTCTTCCTGCAGCATGGGAGACAGGACAAATCTACCTTGTAGAAGACCTTACTCCCAACTTCTGCTGTTTTGTTTTGTGTGTGTGTGTGTGTGTATGTGTGTGTGTGTGTGTGTGTGTGTTAAGTTCTATGTGGTACCAATATTATATATGGGTGACCAATGATCCCAGGATCCCCTTTGCAGAAGCCAGGATACTTTTTCTTGGGTCCTAACACACAGAAATGTACAGCTTTCTCTGTCTTGAAAGACTTCAGCAATGAAAAGGGAATTGGAGGACACCTCCCAGATGTGTCTTACTCCTGTTGGGTCTCATTTCACCCAGCCACTCTAGACTAACATCTGGGTGTCATATTTAACTTAAGTCTTTCTCTCATGTTCTATGTACATCAATTCTTGACACTTCTGTTTCCAAGCTGTGCCTGCAGTCCATCTCCTCTCCTCCTGTAAGGGATCACCTCACCCATCTCCCTGGCTGGCCTGGAAGCCTGCGACAGTCTGCTACCTGATCTCCCTGCTCCACAGGTCAGTCCCTACTCCTAGATGTTCCCTACCAGCAAGCAGGGGGCATTAATATAAAATCTTAAATCCATTGCTCTCAACCATGGATGCTTCTTATCACAGAATGACATCTCAAAACCTCATTGTGGTCGTAAGACTTGTGTGCCCTGGTTCTGCTTGCCTCCCTGACCTCATTCCAACTCTGTTGGACTACTTTGTGTTTCTCAAGAATTTTTGGTTCCCTATCCCAGAGCCTTTGACTTGCTTTCTTCTTGACATTCTTTCTTGACAGCTTCCTCTGGATGGTTCCTCTTATCCTTTTAGTCTGAGTTCAGAGGTTGCCTCCTCAAAGATGCTTTCTCTGATGCTCCCCCCCCAGTCTAAATAAGGTACCCCTCTCTGCATTTTTCTCTACTAAAGCCCATCATTGCACTCATGACTGTAAATATATATATATATATATATATATATATATATATAT